>JAVQKC010062904.1:0-15236 GCA_036025475.1 Philypnodon macrostomus
GTGGTTGTGTCCTGGTGTCAGTGTCCTTGTGTCAGTGTCCTGGTGGTTTTGTCCTGGTGTCAGTGTCCTGGTGGCTGTGTCCTGGTGTCAGTGTCCTGGTGGTTGTGGTCTGGTGTCAGTGTCCTGGTGGTTGTGGTCTGGTGTCAGTGTCCTGGTGGTTGTGTCCTGGTGTCAGTGTCCTGGTGGCTGTGTCCTGTTGGCTGTGTCCTGGTGTCAGTGTCCTTGTGTCAGTGTCCTGGTGGTTTTGTCCTGGTGTCAGTGTCCTGGTGGTTGTGTCCTGGTGGTTGTGTCCTGGTGGTTGTGTTCTGGTGTCAGTGTCCTGGTGTCAGTGTCCTGGTGGCTGTGTCCTGGTGGTTGTGTCCTGGTGGTTGTGCTCTGGTCGACTCCTGATGCAGACGGCTCCTGTGATGGTGTTTCCTCCCTTGGCTCCTCTGACGGGGGGTTGTTGGGGTAATCTGTAAATCACTTTGTGTTGTATTTTAAATGTATGAAAAGTGCTTTTTAATAAGGTTTTGATTGATTGATTTATTGATTGATTGAGAAGTGAAGTCCAGCCTTCAACTGTTGACAGTGTAGACAAGAAAGAAAACAAAGTCTAGATGGTGTTACGGTCTAGGTTACGGTTGATGCAATTCTGCTGACTGCCACAATACACTTGAGGATAAAAGCCAGCTTCACATCAGAATTCAATATATATAGTAAATCCACTGTGTATAATAAATATTGCATTATGTGTGACTCCTGTGCTGGCCTCCTATGTTTAAAGAACAAACCAGTGTTTTTTTAGTTTGTCTCTCTGAACACTGCTTCCCCATATCTCATTCTCTTTTTGAATATGTACCACAAAAAGCCATGAATAATACAACTGTTGTTCAGTCATTTCTTATGGGGAAGTCTTATGGGGAAGATGCAGAATACAGTAAGCTGCTTCTGATCCTGGCACAAGTCTTTCACTGTATTCAAAATGCCCAGCACACATCAGCTTGTCAGAATGTGCCGTATGTTCCAATGCTTTTTTTAAAGGGGTCCTAATATGCCAACTGGACCATTGTTAGAAGGCACCATGTTATTGTTGTTAATAATGTTCCCTCATCAGAAAACCTCCCTGCAGGTATATTTTGATTCATTCATGCATGTTTGAGTAATTTTGTATGCTGAGGCTTTGAAATTCTCAGGAGCTGAAAACACTTGGTAGGGTGAAAGGGTCATCTGCAACAACACCAAATAAGTACTGCTTTTTTTAGGCTAAAATTGAAGTCGTTGTGTTTGATGATAGGTCAACAAATAAGCTACATGAATGGCAAATAAAATGCATAATATGGTCCCTTTAAAATGCACTGCAGAGCACCAATCAGCCTCAACTTTCAACTTTGTTTATTTGTCATATGCAGGTTCAACACAATGTCAACAATGCAATGAAATGCTTAGGATCGGAAGAACCGTTAGACTCGCTAAGATAGTCATGAAGTACTAGTAGCATGCAATAATAGTACATGGTAAAAAAGTGTTTGCAAAAAGAAATAAGTAACAATATAATAAACATAGAATAAAAATAAGTACAATACAAATACAAGCTGCAGGTAGCCTGTCACAATTGTCATAGTGTTGTATAAATATATCTTATGTTCCCACACTTGATTTCTTTTAAAATGGTGGGTTTTTTTTTACTGAAACACAACAACAATCGATCTAAAATGAATTTCCTTATCGTACAGGAGTCAGTAAAAAACTCAGAGAAACATCAAATTAATTAATTTCATGCCTGAATGGTCAAATGGCACATGGTGCTTACAGTAAAAACCATTTGGCAACATGGAATAGTCGTGCAGACCTGCTAGTGCATTAATCCCAGAGCTGATCAGCAAAAGAAGCCAAACTAGACAGGGAATATCTTATGGCAGGATTCGGCAAAATCCCAAAGGGAGTTAAGCCTTATCTAAAATGTGCAAAGTGCATTCTATGCTTTGAAACTGCACTGACAGAGGACAAGAAGGGTCCCTCTTTCTTCACAGTGACAGGCAAATATTAACCAAAACATCCCATCACTGTGACTATGTGACCTCTACGGGGATTATAACAGAGATCGTATGCACTGACTGATGCATGTGGAGTCGGGGACACATTGGTTTTGCTTTTGGGAATACACAGTGAAGATTCATCCTAGTTGTGTGGCAATGGGAGTTGTTACTGTGCTGTTTTATAGGCACACTAAGCAGAGAATTCTTACTGAACTTCAGCTGAACACACAGGGGGCATACATTGAGAGTTGTACATTATGGAGTGGTTGCATAGGAAATGAGAATCCTTCAGAAGATAGAGGGGTCATCATTTGGAAATACCTAATTTAGGCCCAACAGTAGATAGCTGTCAATACAGTTTTAGTGAAGGAGCATGGGGACGCAGAACTATTTTGACATGTATTGTATATGCTTTATGGTGCACCCAAAAAAAAGAAATAAGAAAATAACACAAACTAGCTTCAAGTGCCTTCGGTGTACTGATGATTTCTGATAGTCTTGGCAAATAAGTTTCTAATGTATAACTAAAATATAACAGTTCCCCTAAAGTTACATTTTATAGTAACCGGAAATATACAGTCAACTAGGTGCCACAGAGTAATACTCTTGTAGGACTTTTTAGATGTAAAAAAGTACATTTCACTGATACACAGAGGCAATACTCAACTGTGTGTTCTCTGGCAATGCCTCTTGTGATGGCTGACTTTGCCCCACAATAATCCTGGGCTGACCTGCTGCCAGCCCTTCTGATTGGCATGGGCGTGAACCTCTGGCTCACCTGGGTGTGACCCTCTGACTCTGCCTGGGCCTGAACCACAGCAGCCATGTTCGAGGGAGGTTTATGTTATTTGCTGTTTATTTAGTTGTTTATCCAGCTGGTTTGTTAGATATTTAGTTTGAATTTCCTAGTATTATTTCTTTGGTTAAATTGCTAATTCTAACCCCCATATTTAATCTTATTTACTTTATTGTCTAATGTCTTGGTTACCCCCATGTGTGTCCTGGTCTGATCAGCCAGTTTAAAAACTCTCACTGTTTGTTCCTTGTTAGGTTAATTGTCTTATGTTCTGTCTGGTTACGTTGTTAGTTGGATTTAGTTAACCGTTGACATTTTTTTACCTCTTTTACGGGCCAAATATTTGTAAATTTTTACTTTATTTCAACTGGCTAAATAAAAGCCATTTTCTTCAGGTTTGTGTCCTGTGTCTACCTGTCGGTCCATTACACCTCTCATGACCCTTCACTCCCTGAAAGCTGTCTCTATATAGACTTGTCCTTCAGTTTATTGTACATTTAAAGTCTGCCAAATTTCTAAAAGACTTGATTATTCTTCTATTCACGTTTCAAAAGCCCTGTCTCAATCTCAAAGTCACTTTATAAAATACTCTTTCACTTTCTCGGAGACAGTAAGGACTCGAAGATCTGTTTGAGAAATGACCTCAAGGTACCCATCTTTGGGCCACAATCCAATGTCCAAACTAAATACTACACTGATAAAAGTCAAACGTTTGGTGTACTCAAACATTGTGTAAAATATTTAATTGTCTCAGTTTTCTCAATGATGTGTATTCAACTCACATGGACTATTTCTCCATTTCTCCATCAGCTTTCATCCACACATTCATGATTTCTTAAATGTCATCCATGTGAAATAGTCCGTGTGAGTTAAAAGCACATATTTCTAGTTGGACTGATCTACTGAATTAAACTGAGACCATGCAAGATTTTTTTTTGTGTGACTGTTACACTTTTCTCAATGTGTAGAGGGTCGCATTTGAAAATGTGCAAAATCATTGTCATTTACTTTAGATACCCGAAGTAACTTAAGTTAAAATAATGTAAGTATTAAGAATCCAAGTATTAAGAATGTAAGTAATAATAAAGTATTAAGAATGGAAAGATTGAACAGATTTTAAAAGCAGTCAAAATAAGCTTCAAATTGTGAAAAAAAACAAACCTCTCCTCAAGACCCAAAGAGGAAATTTAAATCTTGCCAAGTGCCGTGACTGGCCCCCAGGCTGTACTTTAGACACGTCTGATATATACACAAAATTTAAAAAAAAAAATGCAAACACTAGTACTGTACATCTATTCAATGTTCTTGCCTTTTAATAATTTGATGTTTGTAAATGAATTTTATGATATGGCTGTTGGTTTAATATCTCTTACCTGCTGATGAGTAAGATAGTGAACACGGCTCCTCCGGACATGAACAGAGCCATGGCTGTGGATCAACAGAAGATGCCAGCTGAGATTTATCTGAAACAGGGACACACAGAGGACAATAAAGTGTCATTTACAAGTGATTGATTCTCTCTGACAATGTCCCGTGCATTTCAATGAGCAAACAGTAAAACCAATCACTGAGACGCTTGCTCAGATACCAGCATCTGTTGAATAATACTGTTGTCAGGTGCAATACTGATTTGCAATTTCACTTTCATTTACTTTAAAAACTTTGATGTCTGGTTTGTTTTGGATGATTCACAGGAGGCACATTGGGAAAGAATATCACTCAACAGTAAAGCTCAATTTGATTTAATGCAAATGAAAACATCTGACGTCAATGCAGTTTTATCACATTATTTTCTGAGATCAGCAAAAGTAAACAAACGAATACACTGATTCAGTAAAGCAATCGTGTACATATCTGAGATATTTTAGGGGAGAACAGTGGAACTCTCAGGAGAGAAAGCACTGTTAGACCTTTGGCAAACTGCCGAGAGCTGGATTCAAAGCCACAACGCCAGAGCGAAAAGCAGCACAGAGTGGTATACTGACTATAGATCGAAGTTATCATGTTACAATAAATAGAATGAATTATTAATATAATTGTATATTCTCTTAAGAATTATCTCTTAAAATCTCAAATTCAAAGTATTCTGTTTGTGCCAAATTCTTCAAAAAAGCTCATGAGAAAGTCAAAGCCCCAGCATACAAGATTACTGAAACATGTATGCATAAATCAAAATATACCTGGAAGGGGGTATTCTGATGAGGGAACAACATTTCTGCAAGTACATAAATACTAGTGTTTTTATTATTAATTAATTATACATATAGAGACACACTTTTGAGTTTTATGACCAAAACAGCCAACAAATCAAGGCCTAATCAAGCTGGAACTAAACTCCATTAATTCCATGTTTATCTAGTGTCTATGGTCACCAGGTTGCAGAGTCAGCTATTACCTTGAATTTTACACTTCAATTCAGACAGTATTTGAGAATCTAAATGGTTCCCTTTATAGGTGCTGTGTCAGACGGCTGCAGCTCGCGGACATCACAGATGGTCTGATGATTTTTAATCTTTACAGTTTACATTTCTGCTACTGAGATCATATCTACAGATAGCATTGTTTTTATTCCAAAACCTTCCAAACGATATAGGACAGTTTCAAGGGACTTTCTCTTTAATGACTTTGAGCTCAGAGTCCATGGCAGCATTAAGCCTCTGATCTTTGGCTCCAAAAGTCATGAAATGCATTGCAGGACTCTCTTATTCCTAGTATCTTCCCTTCCAAAAGTGACTTTTATTTTTTCATCGTCTGTGCTTTCAGTTTGAGATGAAAGTGGACAGAAAGCCCTCGGAGACCGATGACTTAACCACCGCGACCCCAACCGCTGTGGACCGCTGGCTGGGCAAAGGAAATATCTTATGTCAAGTTGAAAGCTAACCTCGACTGCGGCCCAATCAAAAGTACAGTAAAGTATTGGCTTATATTTGGCTACATCTGTTGGTGGCAACTTCAAAGATATGAATTTTATATGATACACAATGCAGAGTTTTTCAAGTCAGTCTCCAACATGGTGGGTAACTTTAATGTATGATGTATGCGTTGTGTTTTCTAAGAGCGTGTGACATCTTTTGAGCTGTGTGTGTGAAGCAACTAGTAGCCTACTGGTTTGTCAAGTTGGGTTGGTGCAGTCCTATTTCAACTGTTCAAATTGTATATATTATAGAATGGTTCAGTAATGGTTATGGGGAAAAAATTGCCCCGAGAGAACTTTATACAGTAAATTTACAGCATTTTCACACATTGCATTTCAACAAGATATCAAAATCATTTACATTATCAGCGCTAACCGACTGCATGCTACCAATTAGCCCTCCACACGTCTTATTCTATGTATGCAAGATGCCTATAAAGATGTAACTCCTGATGTGTTTTGTTTATATTTACATTTCAAATCAGCTATAAGAAGTCTGGCTAAATGTGGACTGTGATGAAAAACATATAGCTTGGGTCCTTGTTTGCGCTCCACGAGATGTAGAAAGCCTTTAACCACCCCCAGTGCCAAACAGATGATGCCTTTAACACTAGACTAATGCCATAACAGGATTTGCGCTCGTAGACCATAGTCATCGTATTTTGACATTCATTTAAGCTTTGCAGTGTTGGTGGCCAAGCCTTGTAGCTGTTGCCCAGACACGACACCAACTTTGGTCTGAACACTCTTCCACCGAGACCAGCTCTTATTTACTCTGTGCCAAATTTAACACTCTGGCCAAATTGTCTGGAATAATAAATGTTATGCAATGGCATTTTGGCCCGAAGCTGATCCAATGGTTAAAGTCAACACTATATTTTTTATTCTAGTCCCAGAAATGATCTTTTATTGCAGTATTGCCATTTGTGTTTGTCAAAATGTGTTTAGGAGAGGGGTATAGTTCTCCTTCCTCACTCAGTCCATAGCAAATGAACAGATGGTGCCGGTGGAAGTCATTTCATTTCATTTGTTTTTATTGTTGTTTATTTGTTAGTCTATCCTTGTGTTGCCTTCGAAGCTCAGTGTGGTTTAAATGCATAGGGCACAGATGCATGTGTGCTCCAAATTATTTTTGTACTTATTCGTCAAGAAAATAAGCTAAAGCCAGTCCATTCATATTAAAAACATGTATACTTTATAAAAAATATTCTCTTTGGAAAAATTCAAAACGGGTAAATTTGACCCGAAGGCAACACAGGGGCTATGTAATTGTAGAATCCAGCCACAAGGAGTCACGTTTTTTGTGATAGTACCAAGCCTCATCAAATGCTGCCGATTGCATTGTGTCAGAATAGAAAAGACATCAGGATTTAAATGTTCTGCTTAATGTAACTATACAGAACAGCCATAACATTATGACAACCGATGCAAAGGGTGAACATTTTGAAATATCAGCATGATGCGAATGAATGAATGGAAAATTGTGTTAGCCCTGTGATTCTGGCTTATATGCATGGTCAACTTCCACTCGTCATAATGATATGGCTCATTGTTGAATATCTAAAAGGAATCGACTTACAACCATCCCATATAATATGCATTAAGACCCAATGTTCTGAATTGCAAATTAATAGATAAGAAAGATTATTAATCCAGTTATTGTACCAATGTGTTACATGACTGTATACATGTAGTTATGAAATGTTTAATCAAACTTCACTGTTATGTAACGTGTAATGCCAAATACTTTACTGTGATTGGCTGTACATTCAAAGTCCGCAGCCTCAGTGGGAATAAGGCGGATGGTGATACGTGTAAGAATAATGAGCCTGGCTTTAAAATATGCAGTGGATATTTCATAATGCTATTCTATGCAGCCAGTGTGTTGTAGCTGAAGTGAATTAGTGTTGGACAGGTTTAATTATATATAATCTATTTAATCATGACGGTTTCCCCAGAAGGCGCTAACTGTATTTGTGGCATGGGAGGCAACGTCAATGAGTTAGGAACTTGGACATATTAGCTTAATGTACAATTGAGTTAAATTGACTGTAGTGCGTTTACTGTGTTATATATTCTAATTCATTTTCTAAACACCAGTGTATTGTCTTCATACATTTGGTTGTGATCATACTTTACATTACAACAAAACTTTAAAATGATATATGCCTGTGTTGTCTGACCAAGCATACAAAGGTACGCCTCATTAGATTATTTCCCTAGTACCTTTAACGCTGATTAAACAGCAGTCCAACATGATACCCCATCCCATCAGTCGGACAATCACTGGTGAGTTACAGTCCAGCACTCCCCCACACACTCAATCAGCTGGCCTCATTAAACAAGGCTTGTGTGAGTAATGTATGTTTTACGGTGGTTGTCTTGTATTGAAACATCTCCAGACCGTTCCAAGCTCGTCACACTTTCACTCCAGCGCACAGAAAAAAGCATCTGCCAGTCAATTTTGTCCACACTCTGAACTTCCAAAATGCATAACATAAAATTTTCCTTTTAGATCAAGAAAAATAGCTTGACGTTATATTGGATTAACTAATATAACTGTCTACATATTTGTTGATGTAGGGCTCTGAAGGGCCCCCACATCCACACTTTGGGAACCACTGGGCTAGAACAAAAGTGGTAATTACTATATGTATACAAATATAATCAGCTCTGCATACAGCCGAAACAGATTAATGACAGGATATCTAGAGTCTAAAAGCATTGAACCAAAACAGTGCATCTCTGAACCAAAACAATAAACAATATAATGAACAAAAATCTGTGGAGGTGACTTTTAAGTATACTGCTACTGTGTTTGACAAACTGGGCTGTAAGACAAACTCTCTTACACTGAGCAGAGCTGAGGGAGTAGGGCTCAAGTACTTGGAGAGTCTTGCAGTAATAAATTTGGCTCATCCTCATCCTCCAAAAGACCATTATTAGTGATTATCTTTGCTTGCTGCTTGAATACTCATTAAAAAGGCTAAATGGAGACTGTAGAAGCACTTCAGCCATAAACAGTGATACTGCAGTTCACTGGGTCTATTCAAATGATCAAGAGAGGAGCTAGTAAAGACGACGTGACTTCATAACTATATTTAAGGGAGACATTATATTTAGCATTAGCAGTAAGCATAGCACAGGTTACATGGCCCTCAAACTATGAAATGAGAACCACTGTAGGTACTTAACCCTTAATCCGGGTTTAGACCTGGTTTAATCTTGGTTCATACCTGATTTAGACCTAGTTTAGTCATAGTTTATTCCTGGTTACCTCCGCCAAGTGGGTTGGTAGCAATTGTCCGTCTGTCTGTATAAGTGAGTCCTCAAAAACTACTGATCCAGATCACCGTCTGGATCCAGGAATTTTTGAATGATTGAACAATAATGAATGAAGGAACAATTGATCTAATTCACAATCAAAACAGCTGCCTTGGCGGGGGTATGCACTCAAATTTTGTCTGTGTTCAATTTCATAATATGGCACTAAACCGAATATTGTTAAAGCACACTTTACCAATGACATGAGAAATCAGTGCTACAATTACATAGGGAGAACAGTGTTGCAGTTAGCTCAACACAGTTCTTTCTTTTGGAACTACTTTTAACAGATGTATGAGATGGTTTAGGGTTAGAATTAGTTCTCATCCCTTATTGGTTTGACAAACAGCTAGCAACACAATAAACATGCCAAGCCTACACTGAAAGGCTATGGTCCACTGGCCTGAGGATTGAGGCAGAAGTTCTAAGAATAGCCATGCACAGAATCTCTTGAACATTCTCCAAACTGCTTAGGGTGGAAGGTGTTTTTTATTCCATTTGCTAACTACAATGAATTATTAAAAGGTCTATGGCAGTTGTTTGGACGTTCATTCATTTTGTATTGCTTATTCATGTTAGGTAAGGTAGCTAGAGAATCCACTTTTTGGGGGGGCTGAGGGGGGATACACGCTGGACAGTTATTTGCAGAGTCAAAACCAACTGACACACAAGGCAATCAGATAAAATGCTTTCTGAGGCCTGAAAAATCAGTTTTATGATGGGGCCAAAACAACCATTTTGAATCAACAACAACACATTCATTCCATCTCTAATAGCGGTGATTGGTAGCTTTTAACAAATCCTCAAAGACGACTAGTATTTTTCCCCCAGGCTTTTTAGTCAGTGCTGTTTGTGCTTCCAACTTTTCCGGTTCACACTTTTGAGACCGTTTTTGGATGCGCAATCAGACTTCTTGGCACATTTTATCCTCAAATTTTAAAGCAAACACCGCACAACACTTAAACCGTGGGCGCTTGGTGGAAGAGAGGAATCTAATGTTAGTCTTTACCAAATGCACCAAATATTTACAAAGAGCCAAGGCTGAAGAATTGGGATGCTGTGAAAACTCATTTACTGAGCCCCCTTTTTTTACTGAAAGGAACATTTTTACATTTTGTTTGGAAAGCTAGTGTGAACTGAGGGAGAGGTTATACTGTTTACTATGTACAGCATGTCTATCCCATGGTGCTATTCCTTCCATGTATTCTGCCTTCCCAGCATCAATTTACCTCTATGTTTAAAGCTGTGGTCCAAACGTTTCAAATATAAAATTATATTTCTGGCCTGTACACCAAGGTTTTTGTGGGTTAGCGCCTTTGAGTAGTGTGACTTGATGTTGCTGTAGAGGCATTTTAGAAAAACAAAAAATACTATTGGTCAATGTGTTTTTTAACAATTTCTTCCATCCATCTATCTTCTTCCGGGTCGTCGATGCATCAGTCTAAGCAGAGATGCTTAGACTTCCCTCTCCCCAGACTTCCTCCAGCTCTTCCAGGAGGTTTCCAAGGCGTTCCCAGGCCAGCTGAGAGATATAATCCCTCCAGCGTGTCCTGGGTCTTCCCTGTGGTCTCCTCCCGGTGGGACATACCCGGAACACCTCCCAAGGGGTATTCAAAAAAGATGCCCGAACCACCTCAACTGGCTCCTCGATGTGAAGGAGCAGTGGCTCTACTCTGAGCTCCTTCCGAGTGACTGAGCTTCTCACCCTATCTCTAAGGGAGTGCCCGGGCACCCTACGGAGGAAACTCATTTCGGCCGCTTGTACCCACGGTCATGTCCTTTCAGTCATTACCCAAAGCTTCACGACAATTTCTTATTTCATGTCTAGAGCATTTTTATGTTAAATTTACAGATATGATAGGAACTTTGAGCCTGAGATGCCATGGGTAATGTCCCGTTAGTTGCCAGGCTAACATCTGGACACATACACCATCAATAATGCACTGAAATCCCTTCACTGGTGGTATTAGATACAGTAGTTTGAAATAAACCAGAGCCAATTGTTTGACTTGTTAGCAAATCCTGGGTGTATTCCACATTATGCACATAGTAGCTGGGTTAGTCTTGATGATCCAGGTTTCTTGAGCCAATTCCAGCAACTGTGGGCCTTAGGTGGACGATACTATGAACAACCGGACAACCTTTTACATACAACACAGGCTTATTTTCTCCCTATTCTCAGAAATCTGCAATTTTCCTTCTCCTGCAGTCACCATTATCCGCAAAACACTGTATATCGATTCTTCACTGTTGTGTGATTTATCATTGCCATGCATTACATAGAACTCTATCTTCTCACTCCTCAGTCCATGTTTCTTTATTATAGCCTGCCTGGCATCTGCTCAATGACTATCACATGGGAGGATGTGAAGCCTGTCTCACAGCGCTTCACATGACTGTTACTGTTAGCTTCTTGATATTAAGCTGACCTGAAAAGGGCATCTGTGAATAAAAAGAGATATGTCAAGAATGAGTCAGTTCCATCAAATTCACTGGCTTTGCGCCCCATTGTTGCACTTGAAGTTATGTATTCTGGGCATATGGAGTGAGTCACACCAATGGCGTGTCAGCACTGATGGCCAGCTGCATATGAAGAGACCTACTTCCTTGATATCCTCTGATGTATTATGGTTTATTAGATGGTCTGTATGAATTTCCCATGTTAAAGAAGACCATCTATATGTATGTTTAAAAGGTTATAAGAATGTTGGCTTGGAACTAGAACAATACTACAATGACCTATGACCTATGTGGCTGGATTAGCAAACATTGAATCAATATTTCATATTTCAACATATGACCGCTTGGACCAGAGCTGTAGAGAGTTCTGACAACTACAGTTTTTAAATAGACTCTCTCAATAGTTCCAGAAGTAGCCGCTCAAGCTAAAAGTGCCGTTCATTGAGAATTGTGCTAGGGTGGAACTAATTTGAAGCTGCATTGTTCACATTTCTCTCTCTTATCTCTATGGCTTTGGTTTGGACTACCCATTTCACAAATACATAGTGATTTTGCTTAAATTGTTCATTCACTGGTTTGGCTATAGAAGATGTTGTTTTATGTGAGCATTTGTACTTCATTTATAAAAGTTTTAGGTTTATTGTCCTCGTAGGGAAATGTGTCCTCCGCATCCCTCAATGCCACTGGGGCAACCTGTCGGGAGCAGGGGGCAGCCATAGAGCAGCGCCCAGGGACCTAGCTCCAGATCTTGAATCAGGATCTTGGTCAGGATTTACTTAGCTGAAGGATTAACCTAATGTGCATGTTTTGGATTGATGTGGGAGTACCCACCCAGAAACGGGAGAAACATGCAAACTCCACACAGAAAGGCCCTGGTAGTGTGACATCACAGGAAGAGAACCGTCCTGATTCTACTGTACAATCTTGAACTCTGCATCCTCTGATGTCACTGTTTCCAAACACAGCTTCAGTATTGTTGTTGCTTTACATTTTTAAAACTGTCATTTTTACTTAACACAGATAATACAGTTTGATGTTAATAATAAAATCTGTCATATGCACTTTCAGTAACCCAACAGAGGTCTACTCCAGAGCTACATTCCTAGAGATCTGCCTACACAGTATAAAATGAAAATGTCCCTAAGGTTACATTTAGTTTTCTGCTCCAAGGGCACTTACAGCATCACCTCACAGCTGGTTTGTAGAGTGACACACTGCTCTGAGTCTAACCCCACAGCTGAAGGTCAGGGGTCGTGAGTGCTCTGTGTAGTGCCTGGAGAGTACAAGGTATGAGCAAGCATGTCCTCAATTTGTAATGCAGTGCTATGCTCTCAACAGGCGACAACAACAACAATCATTTTTAGAAACCTTTGGGCAAATGAAATGGAATAGAGAGAACACACTGAAACTAAACTAAACTCCATGTTCAGCTACATTGAGTAATTCTAATTGGAGCACGCACTGCCTCACACATGGAGCACGCACTGCCTCACACATGGATCACGCACTGCCTCACACATGGAGCACGCACTGCCTCACACATGGAGCACGCACTGCCTCACACATGGAGCACGCACTGCCTCACACATGGAGCACGCACTGCCTCACACATGGATCACGCACTGCCTCACACATGGAGCACGCACTGCCTCACACATGGAGCACGCACTGCCTCAAACATGGAGCACGCACTGCCTCACACATGGAGCACACACTGTCTCACACATGGAGCACGCACTGCCTCACACATGGACCACGCACTGTCTCACACATGGAGCCCGCACTGCCTCACACATGGAGCACACACTGTCTCACACATGGAGCACACACTGTCTCACACATGGAGCCCGCACTGCCTCACACATGGAGCACACACTGCCTCACACATAGAGCACGCACTGCCCCACACATGGAGCGCACGTGTGTGAGACATACATACGTGTGTGAGACATACATACATGTGTGAGACATACAGTCACACACGTTCACAAACCAGAAAGTATGGGAATAATGAGCAGCACTCGTGAGTTGGCTTTTAATAATTTTAACTAACAAAATAAAATATCTTTGAATAAGGTAATACTGGTACTGTGCGAACACTAATAAAGCTTTAAATCATCCATTTTTTTTCAATAATTTTCCAGATTACCTAACAGCTTATATGTTACGCAAGACCCCCCTTTCCTTATAGAGGAGCAATGGCCATGCAGGTAATAAGGTAAAAAGCAGTACTCTTGGTGAGATTGGGTGATTAGATATAATTGACTTGACATTGTGGGTAAATTGCATATAATTCAATTCAAATGGCTCATTGAAATGCAAAATTGTAATTTTCTGGTTATGCACCAATCAGCACATATTGTATGGTCCCTCTAACCTTTAAGTGGAAACATACAAATGTCCTTTTAGTAAAGCTAGCAGCAAATTGGCCAACTGTAGCAATTATACTGTGCAATTAAGGTTTAATCATTCTTGAGTATTGAAATTATAGGGATATAAACCGGCATAAAGGAGACCAATGTTACAATATCAGACTAGTTTTGTGTTTCAGATATTCTCTCCCTAACACATTTCTACAGTGGCACGGATGCTCTTGGCTCAATGTTCTGCCCAAGGACACTTTGACATTGGAGGAGTGGTCATTATTGGATGACCTTCTGAAAGGTTGGCACTAGACCAACCTTAACCATATATTCCCTATCCATTTTACCTACATTTGTGGTTGCATGGATGGCCAATAATCCTTGCCCTTCCAAGGTACATGTCTTGCTTTAGTGCATATTAGCTGTAGCGTGGCTAACTAGGACGTTTCAATACCAGTCTTTCATTAGTTTGATTAAAGTAGAGATAAATCAACATTAACATATATTGCCCGGTGTGAGAGCTCGGATTCTGTCCCCATTTCGCCGTGATTATGAAATAGCACTGCAACTAATGATGTCAGACCCAGCCCATTAATTCTTGGTCTTAACTGCCATCCTTTTTGTCACTTTGAGTCAGGAGGTCCACAGATCTCCACCACCATCGCTTTTTCATCTTTCTGCTTGAAATTCAAGCTGAACCAATGTGAATATTTCAGCACTTTGGAGGTGATAATAGAGTTTGATGGCTTTATCCTGCTGCCCAGGCACCAACAGGTAACACCTATTTCGTTATTATGATGAAAATGAGGGTCCATAACAAAAACGATAGCTTTGATGGGAAGCAGTGGGTAAAGTGAACTTGTTTGCCAAACTTTTCAAAATTCGGTCATACCCAGGTGTTTTGGGAAGGAGGCAGAGAACATGTTGGATGATTGTCCGTCAAATCCAGGGCTGACACTTGGAGACATACACTGACAGACAACCACTCCTTCATAGCACTCCACAAATTTGGAAAATTTGGTTTAACAGTATGGGAAGAAGCTACCATGTCTGGAAAATAAATGATGTTCATGGCACAGAGAGAAAATGCATCTTCTATCCACTAAGATAAGCCAAGTCCAACATTGCCCTGTGAAAATCAGCCAGCAACCCATTCGTGAACCGGTTTTGCTAAATTGGACAAATGAAATTACTGAACTAGGTCATAGTCCTTGGTGGTATTACATCATTAGGTTTGAAGACAGATTGTAAAAAGACAAACTCACAACAAAAATACACTGTAAACACATTCTTCTTTTGTCTTTTCATGTTCACTGTGATGTGTTTGGTCTCATGTTCACTGTGATGTGTTTGGTCTCATG
>JAVQKC010062906.1:0-28205 GCA_036025475.1 Philypnodon macrostomus
AATAATAATATTTTCAAAAGATAAACTAAAAATGTAAATAATATTTTCAAAAATTAAGGCACAAGAAACAAATTTTCACATAAAGCTGTTCTTACATGACACACAGAGGGTTGGGGTTAGTTAATACAGTAAGTACTCTTACTCTTTCTAGATTTTAGAGTACAATTACTTCAAAATATTATTACTATTATATTATACTCAAGAAAAAGTAAAAAGTATTGTGCAGTAAAGCTACTCTATGGAGTATAATTTATTTAAAAAAGTTACTCAAGTAAATGTAACTGAGTAAATGTAACTACCCACCTCTGCATGCAGTAGTCATTTACCATAAGAGCTGCTTTTCTAGTACTGGACTGTATATTCAGTAGCATCATTGACATGAATCATCAGTGACTTATTTTTCTTCTTTTGTACTAATTGAGCAGCTTACCATATTTTGTTAAGCTGTAAAAATGCCCTTAAATTGTGTATTATGAGGGCACAGTAGTCAGTAAACCAGTGTTGAGCTTTACTGTATCTGTGTGCATTACTCTGGGGTGTATCCAGGGTTATTTCAGTATATTTACCACTACTAAATATGGTGCTGCAAGCTTTTTGTGCTTAATGCTTGTTTTAATGGTTCATTTCCTTGTCTGAGCCTGTAGGTCAGACAGCAGCCATAGCTGGAGTATGCACTGCTGTCGCCATCATCCTGCTGATAACTGCACTGGTCACAGGCCTCATCTGCTGCAAAAAGGACAAGGCCAAAAATTACATTCATAAAAGGTACTTTAACAAAATCTGGGTAAATGTCGGGCTTTTCTTGCTGTACATTTGATTGATTGTGGTGTCTTACAGAAAAGTGCACTCAGCTCTTGATAAGCAGAATCCGATGTTTGACAAACCCAGTATTAAAAATAGACCTGAGATCAGCCAACCCACTCTGATGGAGTCCACAGCTTCACAAGTCTCTACTCCTCTGTTTGTCACAGTGGCACCGAGCAGGCCTGCCCCTCTGGTCAGTAAAAAACTAAAGCAAAGGGATTGTTCTTCACCAAATTTTTATTTCTAAATCTGAATGTTATGTTTTATCCAGCCTCCAAAGAAATTAGCTCCAGAGCCACCTACCTCTCACGATGAGACGGTATGTTTCCTATTAAACAAATAGTCAACAATTATATTTTTCAATTGAAAATTAATAAATACTTTCCTGTCCAACAGACAAAACCTATACCTCCATCAAAACCACTGCCTCCATTGAAAAAAACAGAGGTGAGTCTTCTTACCTCTGTACAGCATCTGGACACAGCCTTGAAATGTCTTTATTGTTTTAAAACTATGTCCCAGATGCCAACATCTAACATTGTTACTATACCATGATCTGGATGGGTCATTTCCTTTACACACAAAAGAAAAAAATCTCAGACTTTTTTTTTTCAGATCAAAGCAAAGCCAAGTCCTCCTCCTGTTCCTCCGGGAAAACCTCGACCTCCCGTTTCTCAGAAGAAGCCAAAAGATGTGAAGAAAAACTGTGATGGTTTTGTAGTAATACAAGACCATCAGTGATATACACTTTCTCTGGGAAAACATTCAGAGTAACTGCTGGTGCAGTCACTAACATCTTTGTGTTAGGATTATATATGGTTTGCTCTCTGAATGACATAGAGCAACACACTGCTTGTATCTATTTTTGTATGCTTTTAAATATTTATTAAGTAGTTTGTCTGGAGCCAGTCTGTGTCTTTTTTTAGGCTTATTTTTGTATTACTTTTGCAGGCTACTTGAAAAGTGTGAATGGTACAGAACATTGTAGTGCTTTGTGTTTAGTCTGTGTGTGTTACTGTTTGTTTTTAATCCCGGGGCGGCCCTGTGATAAGCATTGACATGTGAGCCTCCAGGGGAACTGTGTGTTGTTTTTTTTTTACTAGAAATTCAGTCACGGGGATCAGACCTGAGCGGACACTCATTACAGGGATCCTTAAACCTTCCTAAGAGACCAGTAGTGCTTTAGTGATTGGTGCTAAACTGGAGTCTGTTTGGCTTCAGTTGGTCATGTGTTACATATGACTGAATACATTCTCTGTCAAAGGTTATTTTAAACCTTATGAAGCCCAATAGAGGCTTGTTTGTTTCAACAAATAAAATGCACTTTATTTCCAAAGCAAAAGGAGGTGGTCCTGTTGCATCTTACACAATTTCACTGAAAAGCTAAACATGCATTTTATACAGTATTGCGTAATCAGTCTTTGCAGAACATTTGTTAGTCCAAAAATCTTTGAGATATTGTTTTCAGTTCATTTATATTTACTGATCTCCAGTGAGAAGCCAAGGAAATGAGTCAGAGCTCTGCAGTCTGACTCAAACACATCATCTGGGTCCACTTAACTATAACATATAGGACTTAAAAAATATTCAATTAAATTAGCGTTGTGGGAACACCCTTTTTAAATGTGTATATTTATCAAGTCGTTGCCTCGAGATTATGAAGATGCATCCAAAATTATGGGCTAATACGTCATCTTATTAGCCATATAAAGCAATTATTGCTGTATCATTTGAAAGTTATGCTATTATAATCCCAGCAAGATATATCGATTCATGAGTATGTCCGCAATCATTTTTAGAGATGAGAGAGTACCGTAGTGTATTTGATTGAATTCAAAGTGGGAGAAAGGTGTCTCACCCTTGAGGCTGATTTATTGTGATTCGAGCAGTCATTACAACAAGATAATTAGTATAGTCTTTGTCTCAGCTTGTTTAGTGGTGGTTAGAGATGAAACTAGATGGTGAATTCTGTAAAAGAAGAATTGACAATAAATACGTTCAGACCAAGCCTTTTCAACAACGTCTACATTAAACCAAAGAGGATTTACGGTCTGCTATCATTTTATTCTATAGGGTATTTGCTATTTATGGACCATAGGCCTGGGGTGATGACCTAGATTAAAGTCAAATGATATAATTATGGGTTAAAAAAAAAAACCCAGAATGGGTTTTACGCCCTACATGTGTCAAACTGTTTCCTCACAGATGTTAAAAGATACCAAACAGGCTGAAAAACTGAAGTGAATGACCAAAAGGAAGAAAGTACTGTGTGAATCACATTTAATGACTTGACCCTAGAGCTGAGTAACCCCCGTATAAAACGACCACAGCAGACCCAAAGTATTTCAATTGTTTCCAGCTTTGTCAAACTAAAACACCAACTGAAGCTGCAATGGTGCTCCAAGTTTAAAATGGATGTGCAAGCTTTTTGGATTCATTTTGTCGACTGTTAGATTAGCACTTAATATATAAAACATGTATTCTTTATTGAAAATGTCTACTTTTTGGGAAATGCTGCTTTCTCCGTTAAAAAAAAGCCTGTTGCTTTACATCATAGAACAGGACCAGGTAGTCATTTTATGGGATTTACTTCACTTATATAACACTTACTTCACTATTACAGCTGTTGCAAACAATGGAAAGTAATAACAAGCATCTCACAATCATGCCAAATTCATTTTATTTTAATACCAAGCAAACATCAGATCTTTATACAATGAACGTTTCTACAAATAAAAACAGCAGATGGGAACAGATTGTCAAATGGGAAAAAATGAAATACAAAATATATCATTTCCATTGCACTTCATCTTCATAAATACAACCAAGGGGGTCAATGTTAGTGGCTCATACTAACCGTTCTATCTACCAACACTTGTGAGTGTAACCATAGTGCATTTATTCACTTATTTTCTCATACTGCACCAACTGAATGTCCAGTGATAATTTATGGTACTTAGCAATGTAATATTCTGTATAGAGCCACACACATCCATGTACAAGCCATTTAGTCATTTAACAAAATGTGCACATAAAGAACACAACAAAACCCTGTGAGACGATAAAAAGATATATATATTAACATAATGGCCAGCCAATTTTGTCACAGAAATCATGACAACACTTTTGCCTATGATTATCACTAGGTTTAAAAATCAACATTTACATACAATATAGTACTAACACCCAGAAAGTGTAGAGTAAAAAAGATCAACCAGTAAACCTGTCTTGAATAACTGTAAATCCAGACTTGCTTGAGCCTGACCTTATCTGAGCTGAAGATACAAGAGCGTTATCAAAGTGCTGTTTGCTTGATTGCAATTTCCTCTGATCCCCACCCAACCCTCCACTTCCTCGGTTCTCACTGTATTTCTTTAGGATCCAGGACTGCACCATATATTGGACATTTATGTTTGCTCAATAGCAGCAAACTCAATATTTTGTATAAAATGAAATGTATTGCATTCATATTTCAGTCCTCTTTCTGTCTTCAAATTATGGTATGACCAAAACTTCAATTAAATCCTCCAAATTTGGTTTTGATTCAGTTTGTCCATGGTAAAGCTTTAACCTAAGAAGTTAGGATCAAGTCACAGCGTATTAATATTATATGTATTTCAAATGTGTTTTAATATTGTGCACCCCTAGTTGAATCCACTTCAAATCTCTTAACATGTGCTACAGGTAGCTTGATTTCGCAATATAGAAGTAGAACTGTAGTTAATCCATAACATCATGAGTGAGGCTTAAAACTGTGAAGTAAAGAAGAGTGTGATATGTACACACTTGGTGAAAACTGTTTATGTTACAAAGATTCAGTGTTTTCTGGTGTAAAACTGATCCAATGATGCACCATGAGACGATGAGGGACCCTGTGAGCTGCTTTCAATAGGTTTTCTCCAAATATTCTAGATAATCCCAAATCAATGTTCAACTGTACAAAGATGCACCCATCACTGAGTTAACAGCATTAGTCCTTAGTGTTACCTGGAGCACCCATGGATCTTATGCAGTCCTCTTTTTTAATTTAGTTATTAATGTTTCATACTTTGTCCAGCTCCAGTCTTGGTCCTTAAGAGTAGAGAATCAAATTGTTAATAGTTGACCCAGCAAACCACAATTCAATTTAGATAAACTTGTAATATTAAACAAGACTTTGTACTGTGGTTTATTGGGAACAGAAATAAGGGAATTCAACTATTTTAATAGATTTCTCAATCTAATCCATGACCACGAGTAAACCACAGAACTCACCACTATACTCTTGGCCTGTTCATCAGAAGCTTCCTGCATCAGGCTGGTCAGCTGACTGAGGTACTTCTGGTTCTCCTGGAGCAGGCGAGGGGCAGCATCACTAAGAGGACAACACACACAATATGTAACGTCAATTATCCATTTGTCAAACGTAATACAAAAAACATTGGTTCTTTATACAATGAGCATTTCTACAAATAAAAACATAATACGGTTCATCTCTCTCTTCTAACCACAAGTGTAAATGCCAGCTGGCCTACATTATTATAATATTATTAGTAGTAATAATAGTATTTTTTTTTCTACAGTTCAACAAGTAGCCCATTATCCAAAGTATCAACATCTCTTCATCAGTGAAAGTACCTGTCATTGGGCCCGGGCAGTGAGGTAAGGGGGTGAGGGGAGCTGACTGGTTGGGCCGACTGTGACCACTGAGACACCTGCAGCAGGTTGGATGAATCTGGACTCACTGCTATTGAGTTTCTCGACGAGTTCTGCGCCTGAAGGAGAAAGTCAACACTAAACACATGAAGCATTTATGCACACATCAATTTACATCACTGACATGTCTAAGGCAAGTCATAAATCATTAAACAGACATTTAGACGGTAATAGAAGAGTACATTTAACATAACACATACTATACTTGAAAAAACTTACACAGGCAATCTTTAACAAATGCCAAAACTCCCTCTGTCTCTTGATCTGCATATGCATCACGGTGTTGTCGGCCTCTTTGATGTTTTCTAAGGTTTTCTCGATTCGTGGAAATAAGTCAATGATCTTCTGTTTGCTGATGAGGATCTTACTGTTGACAGGGCACACAGTAAACATTACAACCTGCCAATTAGCAGTTTTTATATTCAAAACAAATATGTAGAACCAGATTTACTGCTGCACTGACAAATTCTATTTGTATTCGAGTATACATTTCACTGCAAAATCTGGAGAGAAGCAAGATCACAAGCAAACTTTGTGGATGCCACAAAAGTATGTAAATATTAATAAATATTTGACCAAAGCTTGCTATTTTTTAGGGAAAATACTTGTTTTACTAGAGAAATAAGGCACCATCTTCTCATTTAAAAGACAAAAAGTCTGAGTTTTTATTTACTGCCAAGTAATCAACATGTCTCCTGCCTCCTCCACATTAACACTTGCCTGACAACTGTACATCTAATAATGCTAAAGCAGTATTGAGCCGATACCTGAGATGAGTGTATAGATCTTTGAGGACCTTGTCTTGGTTTTGGACAGTCTGAATAATGGCCTTCACCATCTCAGAGCTGTCACAGCTCACATCAGGCTCAGGAACTGAAGAAAGACAGATACATCCGCTTAAATATGGAATTCAAACTGGACTACAACTGTTTTAAAAAACACTTACTTTTGCATTTCATCTTCAGTTGTTTGTAAAGCTCAATTGCCTTTTCTTCCCTGAAATAAAAAGGACAGAACCCCAGACAAGACTGATAGAGTGAAATGCATGAATGACTGAGTAGGATTAAGACATCTATGACATGCTGTAACAGATGCAAAAGATAATTCTTAAGAAATGCAGGCGACGGCACTCACAGCTGCTCAATTTTATCTCCTTGGCGACGTGCATAGGGGCTCCTTTGGAGCTCTACTATTTCAGAGTGAAGAGCCATGATCTCATCATCCAAATGACCTACTTCTGCCACCTACAGGACAAACAGGAGGCCGACAAGACAACCAAATTAACTGTCAAGTTTTTTTGTAATGCTGCTTCAACTCACAGACAAGAACATAAAATATTTGACCTGTGCAAAAGCAGCAGCTCTTTCTTCATTTTCCTGCCAGGCCTTCAACATTTTTTCTGAAGCTGTAGACAAATGCAAAAATAATAAACAAAAGAAAAAACAAATGTACAGCTCAAGGTTTTATAAGGCACTTACATATGCCATAGTGCATCTGGTCACTGTACTTCTCCAGGTCGTACTGAATACTGCTTTTGAAAAAATCTAGCTTGGCTTTAAGCTGCTGAGAAAAGCCAAACATGCTGTTCTTACACCTAGTCAGGTTGGTGTTGTATCTCAAAAGACTTAACCTGAAAATCGTAGGTAGAGGTTAGGTATATAATATATAGTCTTAGGTTTGAAGGATGAAGATGACTTACATAGCAGCTCTCTGTCCCTGGAAAAGCCTGCTGTAGTCTTCCTTCAGACCACAGATATAACTGACAGCTTCTCCCCAAACCTTCTTTAGCATCACAAGCGGGAGTTGTGTTTTGGGTTCTTGAACTGCAAACATAGAAGGAATAAATACTGTAATGAAATAGTATTTTCTATACTCTTCTAATATAGCTGTCACAGATGAGTATGTTTGGCTACAGACATTACACAAACTCACCAATAGTGTTGACTTTATCAGGCAGCTGTCTGGCACTGAAGGGGCCTGAATACTTGGTCATGCTCTTATCAAACAAGTAGACAATGTAGCTATCCCACCCTCTCTACAGAGAACAGGATCAAATACATGGCTTATCATACATTTATAAAGCTATTATGTTTTGTTATTTGTTTCATATTATAACAAATATCTGAAATGCAGTAATATCTCACCACTCCATCCAAGACACACTGTGCTGCAGGCTTTCTTGGGTCTAAAGACACACCAGTCTCTTGAAGCAGTTCCTGGTTTACGACTTCTATCTTGGTCTCTGCCTCGATGCGTTTTTGCAAACTGTAGAGCGTCTCATCTTGAGACAACTGGAACGAATGGACCTGAGCCGTCACCATGTTCAGGATATGGACAATCTAAAATAAGACAACATGTGTGTGTAATGTAGGAAAAACATAAACATGCCTATATAAAAGAAGTGATCTAAGGGACTATGTATGCTCACTTTCATACTTAGTATCTGCTCCAAAAATTCAAAGCACAGTGGCTTTTTTGTCTCAGTGTTAATTTTGCCTCCTCTCTGAACAGGATCCCACTTTAACATTAGCTGAAGCAACGTCTCCATTGGCTCCAACAATGTCCTTGAACATGAAAATGGAATATTAATACACACAAAATTCTACATTAAATAGTTTGCTGGTACTTTTAAGTGTTTCTACCTGCTGAGATTGTTTGGGTAAGGCATATGTTTTGAGAACTTAACTTCTCCATTCGCTTCCTCCACCGCCATGATGTCCTTAGGACCTTTATTCCTCACTTTGCTCGCCCTGAGGTTGTGAATACAAGTAATTTAAGCAACCTGATTATTATTAAATTAGGTAATGCACACAACTTACCATTGTACAGGTTGCAGATTGTGCAGAAACGGCCGAAAACCACAGCTACATTCAAAAATCATTGTACCAAAACTCCAGTAGTCCACTGTTCCAGTGTATGGCTTACTCTCAAAAAGTTCTGGTGCCTAAAAAAACATTATGAATCAGGTATGTCATTACAAAACTCAGCCTCATTTCAGTCATAATGGTTAACGTACCAGATACTGTAGAGTGCCAACAAAAGACGTACAAAGACTGCCCTGGTCCAAGTCTTTTGCATAGCCAAGGTCAATAATTTTATGAACAAGCTAAACAAATAAGATAGTTGGTCATCACCTCTACAGCTGAACATAAACATGGCATGTAATTTGAACTTTTACCTTTCCGTTAATGTCTTGTAGTACTATATTTTCAGGTTTAAGGTCTCTGTGTATGATCTTGTTTTCATGAAGGTACTGGATGCCAGAACCTAGGAATATAACACGTTATTATTGTTGACTATATTAGTAGTATATACAGTAGCTAACGTACTGTGCTGGCACAAATACATACCAACATCGCTGAGTAATGAAAGCACTTCACTTTCTTTTAAACCGCAGCAGTTTTCGGGTTTGCTCAGCAACTGTAACAGCGAAAGCAAAACTATTATAACATATTTACTTAAACCCAAGAGGGTGGTTAAGGCAATATTTTAGTCACTCTTGTATTTTACTACAGTTCTGTGGGTCAGAAACACAGTGGCTCTGCAGAATACATCTCAATTCAATCACGACCTTTCAACATGATTTTTACACAACTGCCATTGCACACATTGTTTCACTGAACCAAAGACCTCTCACCTTCCTTAGGTCTCCTCTAGAGCAGTACTCCATGGCCAGCAGTGGAAGATCATTTAAGGCTATCTGATTTATTTCCTCTGGAACGTCCCGCGCTGTCACAACATTTATGTGATTTAACCTGAGCAAAAAGAGTGCAGTTCAGTTTTAATTTAGACAATGTTATTAGGTTATACAATCATCAAACATACACCCGCATCTCAACCACTGTTTTTTGTTGATAATAAAAGCAGCTTGTCATTGATATTCTTTACTAATATCTAATACTACTTTACACACCGGTTTACTTGATCGGTGTGGGCAAATGAACCGAATATTTTTGATTTTGTGTAAAAAGAATCTGAAAATGTCAGTGGAGAATTATAATGGCATCAAATAAAAAATAACACAAAGAAAATGTCTACCAACTTTTTCATAATCTGGATTTCTCTGCTCCATCTGTCCTTGTTCCTTGGCGTTAACTCAAGGCGGCACATTTTGACAGCTAGTTTTTCAGTGGTTACCTGCAAACCAGGAAGACAGTAACTTTATAATAATGACACACACCCAAATAAATTCCAGGATTTACTCCTAGAAGCCATTTTACTTCATGCATCTGTGTATCTTAAACAATGGATGTGTAATAAGAGACATATAGTATAGCTGCAAGAGTATTTATATCAGACAAAAAAGCTTCAGATAATCTGCGTCTATGGCTGTATGCATCATTGAGGTATTTTAATAATTTTCCAGTATTTAATAAGCAATAAATCAGGACTAAACAGTACTTAACCTAAGCCACACTTACATGATGATGGTAGAGGTAAACATGGGCAAATCCTCCCATGCCCAATCTCTCTTTGAACTCCCATTCTCCGCAGTTCGGGTTTTGCCTAAAGGGAGGTTTCTCCATTGTTCAGACAAAAGCTAAACTAAAATGCGTGCATAAAAATGACAAAGAAAATGTTAGAAAACACAAAAATGCCACACGAGCTTTCACTTTCGTATTACGGGGCACACGACTAGCAGCAGCGTTATTTCAACATAAAGAGTGGACAAAGCCTAAAAACGAGTTTTAAATAATCAAATTGCAAGTTAGTAATTATAAGCCCGTGTATCCATATTTAGGTAAAGGCACCAGGCCATAAAACACACCTACAGATTAGCTTCTCGTCTATGTGTGACCCAGGAAATAAGACAGCTCCCGCCTCTAGCTTTGTTGTAATATAGGGATTATTGCTGCCGTGTTTTGGATAAGGCAAGTTTCACGGGGTAAAATACGTTTTCAAATGGGTTTGTGACCTACGTCGTGTTCCTACGCAGAAGTCATCGGTCGCTGTCGGTAGTGGTTTGTCGGTGTGTTTAGTCGCTTCTGTGTTGTTTTCAGGTCAATGCAGCGCCGTCAGATGTGTACTTCCGGTGTGACATCACGATTCGCCACAAAACCCGGCTTGGCGTCAATTAAATTTTTGTCAATAATGTTTATTTATATATTATGGCAATTTAAATGCACTACTGTTTGTAAATAAAAGAAAAATACAATTCAAAGTATTGAATTGCTGTTGAAAAGTAAGCCTACAGGTATGTACAGTACCTAAATAACTAGATGTTGCTCATATTTTAATCAGAATATGTCAAGATAGACTATAAGATTTTTTTTTTATAGATTAAATACAGATACATAATGATTTACAAATAGCCTATAGCTATTTTGTAGACTTTAGCAATAGCACATTTGCATTATATAGCATTGACTGAGATTCATAGAGCCAATACACACAGCACATTTTAACTATAATAATATAGCATAAATAGTAATATATTAGAATATATAATATAATAATAATATATATATTTTTTTAATATAGCATATGTTGCCGTCCTTACACAGTTATAATATAATTTCAGACACATGTAAGTATGACTGACTGCTAATTGTAATGCTAAAACTCTGATTTATGTGTGTTTTTTTATCCAAAAAGTGAAATTGTGTTTCTCATATGGACTTGCACAATACGCCACTACACAGTAATTATCACACACAGATCAACCTTTCAAAACATGTTTATTTTCCGTGTCTTTGCCTCCCAAAATGAGAGGCTTACAAACATTTCCTTGGTGAGTTCAAACAAGGCAGTGACACATGTAGCTTGCTGTATGTATAGCATAAAATGAACATTGCCTTAAACCTGCACCTGACCAGTCTAAAAAACACTGAGATGGATCAGACCTTCTACATGTAAAAATATTTGTATGGATGTGTTCGATTCTCTAAAACACAGCAGCATATAACAGCTTAAAATACAGCCAGTTTCTTCATTCACATTGACAAAAAGAAGACAATGAGCTCAAAATGATGTTGACCCATGTGATAACCCTTCACTGAATACTCTTTAATATAAATAAAAGCAGGCCTTAATATCTCATGCTTTATTTACATGTCACATTCAAAGATGGAGGCTAGCACAGGCGGACTATAACAATAATATGCATGTTTTGTGGTACAAAATATGACTTTTGCTCGAACATCACAGAGCGTCACCATGGGAACCAGTCATTTCCATGTTAACCAGCACCACTGTGGAGACCCTACTCTTTGATGCAAGACAATAAATAAAGAGCAGCAGAGAGATGTAGTGAGAATTGCCCTAAACTGTAACACTTTTTCATTTAGATTTGGAGTGATGCTAAATTGGATGTTTGAACATAATATACTGATCCAAGTCACTAATCAGAAGAATATAGTTTAAATGTCATTTTAGTGCAGTTTCTACATAACTCCTCACAATGGTGTATTAATGGCACTTTTTTTGCTGCAGTATAGAATTTAAATATTAGAGCTAATAATTATTAGTAAGCTGTAATGTCACAATTTGTTAAGGATTCAACAAAGTAGAAAATCAAAACTAACACTGAAAATAGTACTTACAGTTACATGTAAGATAAAAAGTGCAACATAGATTAAAAAAATAAATACATTTGAACATGTAAAAAGTATTGAATGGTCAAGTTGAGATGATATAATGAATGAAGATTAATCAATTTGTAGAAAAAGAAAATGTCTTGTGTTCATGAATGGATCCTTAGCTTCACTGTGCCACAGCAGACAGACACACACTCACAAAGCTTATTGTACATTGGTTCGATCTAATAGCCCTGGTATCATGGACTGGGTGGGTGAAATGCCATGCATATTCACTGCACGTGCAGCAGGTGTGATTATGACTGATTTACATTACAACTGAGCGTCGACAGCGCTCCCTGCTGGTAAAATGCTGGCACTGCAGCTGCTCCAAAGTTTAATTGTTAAAAGCCTGAGTTAAAAATGGCTATACTTTAATAAAATAAACTGCTATGAGGCGTGTATGGCGACCGAAATCCACAACTTTTACACACTTTCTCTTCCCCTGTCCAATATTCACCTATTTAATATAATATTGATCATGTTCATATAAAGTCATACCATTATTTCCAACCAAGCACCATCTTTGGAGTGTACCTCACAGTAGTCAAAATTCTAACACAGACGATTGTTCAGTTTCACTACCAAGAGACATAGTCATTTCACAAACTCCATCTGAAGTTACTAATCTGTGGTAGGTACATTGGCATTTGTATAATACTCATATTGTGCTGCTGCTGTGATCCAAAAAATCTACAAAAAATAAAAAATATGATTATTGTTTAGTGCTTCTGAGACTTCAGTACAACTTGCTGTACCTAAATAATTTTCACAATATTGTGTTGACTATATTGTAAATATATATACAGTCATATATCCTACAAGATACTGAAAGCATACAGCAGACGGTGCAATATATACAAACATATCCTGGGTGTTTACAAATAATATTTCCTTTTACATTGTCAATATCATATCTCAACATACATTTGACATACATTACACAGGAGGAATAGGTTCAACATTAACAAACGACGTAAAAAAAATATCTGAAAACAAGAACATTCAGGGTCTGCCCGGTGAGTGTGTACGGAAGTTAGGGTCACACACTAGGGATATGGCACCAACATGAAGAAAATTTTTCGACAAAACAACCATAAAAACATTTTTGCTGCGTTCAGTGGTCGCCCTCAGAGATGTATAAGCCCTAAAAGTAGCGGAGCTGGATGCAGGCATGCAAATCACTGAGAAAACAACATTCGGCCAAGTAGAATAGGAACAGAAGCACACCACGAGACAAGAACTAAAGCAACTTAGAAGAGATTTTCTTTTCAAGTAGAGCCAAAATGGAATCTCTGTTGCTGAGATGTCTTAAGCACTGAGTAAAACTGCTGCATACTTCTAACTGGCCACGAGAGAAAAATGACCCGCTGTTGAGAAGCTGCACAAACATTTTATCATAATGCACTGTCCATTTTCAGTAGCATTTGTCACCTTTGAGAGTGAAATGCTGTAATGTCCCACTCCTTTGTGAAATGTGAACACACCAGAAGTGGTGAAAAGGGGCTGGAATGTCACGTCTCCATTGTATGTATGTATAGAGTCAAGACTCTAATACAGCACTTCAAATCAGAGTAGTGGTGGCAATTTAAACAATCAGCCGTCTCAAATATAACGTTCATAATGTGTAAACATATTTGGTCCCAAATCTGACTGAAAGATCAAGAAAAAGGTGAGAAAACTTGGCAACGGCAACGAAAATATGTTGGAGGAACAAAAAGAATTCTAGATGTAGTTCCCTGTTGGTGCCTTGTCCAATCTGTAAGCACCTGTAACTCCAGCACATGAAAGACTCAAGCAGGTTTTCAAAGACATCAGTCTCTGCAGATCTCTGATGGTTCCTCCCGTCTACTACACCACTATATTTGCCACTATGGGCCAGCCACTTGTCAGTCTCAGGCTCTGCACCTCTTCATCAGATGAGAAGATTGGGGTAGGGCGTCATGTTAGGGGACGATGTGGTTAGACCCACACCCGGCTCCCCTTCAAGCAGAGCTCAATACCCTTTTTGATTTGAAAGAAAAGCACATGAGGGAGACAGCCTACCGCTGACAGAGAAGCGCCGTGCCGCTCCCGGCGCCCTGTCCCGTCTCACTTCTTGACGGCCTGTCTGTAGCTGTGTCTCTGGGCCTCCTGCCGAGGTTTGGTGCTGCAGCAGCTGGCCTTGCTGCTGTTGGGGCCGTCCTTGGCGCTGCTGGCCTGACTGACCTGACTGGCCTGGCTGCTGTCGGCCAGAGTGGGGCTGGAGTGAGCTCTTTGAAGATCGTTCTCTTCCAGGATCAGAGACTCAAATACAGACATGTCCTCTTCACCACTCCGGATCTTAGCTCTTAACAGCATGGCGTATGTTCCATATCGAGTTTTCTTAACAGAAAATAAAATAAAAAAGTGTAAAGAGATCACAATCATACATAACTTCTACCATCATGAAATAACTTACCTCAAACTCCAGATATTCATCTCGCTGGCGGTACTCATCCAGCTCCCGCCCTTTAACCTTTCGATCAGGAGGGTAGGAGCGTAACTCTGCCAGTTCAGTAGTGATGGCCCGAAATCTGGCTTCATGAGATCGAACCTGCTCCTCCTGTATCACAAGATACATGTTTTGTTGTCATTATATTATTATTCAATTTTACTATTATTTTCAAACTACATCATTTGTTTGAAAACCACTAAAATAATAAGGTACATTATTATGTATATTGTATTATAGTATATTTCAAATATTAGAGATGTTGAACTCAGTGGCTTTTCTGATCATATTTATAAACAATTACATTTGTATAATAATGTATTGCAGAGGTGTTAGATGGTGTGAATGAGCTTTAATATTTAATTCTTTGATGAAGTGTGCGTCAGCCCGGAATGGAAAAACTGTACAACATAGATCATTAGTTAGTGTTTACTCCGGGAGACATTTTCCTGGCCCAGGACTGAGGACATTATTCAAGGCAGTGTGGGTATGCAGCTGAAACAGAGCAGAGCAGATACCTCTGACAGTTTTGACATTGTCCCGGGCAGCAGCGGTCGACTGAACTTCTTCTGGGAGCCGATGGCCGCTGGGAACGGGGGAGCCGAGAACATGGCCGACACTGTGTTGATCCGTGTGATCCAGGACTGCATCTGCTCTGCGTTTCTGTCATGGAGAATAGACGCCCACACAAGCACGCACAATGTGTCACACACACAACAAACACAAAAACAAGTTAACAAACAAACCCTCTTATCAGTTAGCCTCCATGTAGCCTTTGCACACAGCAGCCCATGCCTTCTACATCAAGGGGATAATTATCAGAGAGCGCAGCCTCGCTGTTGACAAAGGAATTATTTTAAAGCCAATTAATGCGGAGGAGAAAAGGGCCTGTTTTACACTAACAGAACCATTATGGCCCATGAGAAATATCAGCTTGAACCAAACAGCCTTGTTTCAGTCCCAGGAGAGGAGGAGAGAGAGGGGCGGGCAGAGGAGAGGGTACAGTATGTGGGACAAATGCATCTGCAACTAGAGCAGAGAGAGTGTCCTCTGGGGCCTGAACATGTGGCCACTCAGATGTCTTTCTGTTGTGTATAGATATATACACGTGATGTTTAACATGTTTATTTATCAATGATCTGTTTGTCCTATGTGAATCATGGTAAGGCATGCACAGATTGTGTTACACGATCATGACACAGATACTATAGGCCTGCAGGAGAAATTCTCTGCTTGAGCAGTAACCTTGCAATGTCATGCTGGGACAAGAGATCATCTCTGCTGCATGTGAAGGGCTTTTTTTATTTGTCTACTTTTCACAGTCTGCTGAAGATGCGATGCAGCCATGGACACAGATGTCAGATAACTTTTTTATTTTTTTCCACTGAAGAAACCATAATTATGAATGTATAATTTAGAGCCTGGAGTCACTCACGGAGCTTGGAAGAGATAGACCCTCCAGTCGGCCGTGCGGAGGTAGAAGACATTGGGCCTTTTGCTGTAGTCTGAAGCCTTCATGGCCAAAGAGTGATGGATAGACACTGCGTTTTTTAGGTCCTCCTCAGAGAGCTGTTTATCAGGTCTGTACTCCCCCTAAAAAAGGGTCAAATGTATTTGAAGTGAATCATTCAAACTTCTCCTTCCAATTGTGTCATAATAAGTGTTATATTGTTGCCTAGTGTTTTACATTATTTTATTGATCAATTCTAATTAATGCCTACTTACCTTTTGCAGATAGAGAATTAGCCCTTTTAAAATGGCATAGAAAGTCTTCCATCCTCTCTTTCCTCTTGGAGCTGTTGAAGACAAATGGGTTATTTACAGAATGTGATGTGGTAAATGCATACTATTTGTGTGTAATCACTACATTGTGCTTTTCAAACTATTATTGAAATCTAATGGATGTAAGTGTCATTCTTAAGGCAAAGCTGAGATACACATAACAGGCCTGACTCGACATGTAGACATTGCATCTTCTGTGAAATTCCCTTTTAAATTCTCTGATGGTAGTAACATGGTTTATTTGATCATACTTCTCTTGCCGTCAGAATCGGCGTGAACTTTTCGGACCAGAAAGCCGTTCTTGTACAGCAGTGCACCAGAGGGCTGTGTCCCATCTGTCAGGGGCTTCCCGCTGCTGCCCTCCTGCTCCTTGGACTTAGAGGCGTCGGAGTCGCACAGGCTGTCCCCAAGCTCCGAGAACGACTTCCGCAGCTCTTCCTCGTCGCTGGAGACAAAGAACCACAGCTCTGGTGGCCATCAACACTTACTGTATGTGTCATGTCTAATTAGCGCACAAAACACATCATCATTCATCCTGACCATTTGCCTCTCACTCTGAGCCTGTTACACAAAAGCACAGGACAAGAGGACAACACACACTCACACAAAATCTTCATACAGTACAGTACACATGAGTAATATCTTGGCAGAACTTTTACAGAACACTTCGCGGTAAAGTTGAGTAGGTACCCCAGTTCAACCAGTGGAGTGGTTAGTGTTGACAGACTCTAATTGGCAAATGTAACAACCAAGACCATCACTGAATTGAACCTCATGAGCTCCAGTAGCAGAAAGCTGCAGCCACTTTATCAGATACAAAGTGTTCCTGATAAAGTGGCCAGTGAGTGTACAGTATTTACAAAGCACTCATATCAAGGGAGACCTTAGAAGCTGAGACTCTAAACTATAGCTTTGCTTCCTCTGTATCTAAACCTGTTCTTTTCTCCAAGTAACAGTCCACTTCCTGATCAAAAAGTACCACTGCAAAAGAATGACAACCATATCTCAACCTTTTTTCAGACCTTGAAGTGACTAACAGGGCCATCTTTACCCAGGGGGCCACTTTCCTCACACAGATGCAGCACTTCCTCCTGATGCTCTGAAGAAGTGCTCTCCAAAATGTTTGCTAAGCTATTTCTCATCACATTTCAGCTGAGAAGGGAAGGTTTTGTGCAGGGTGCATACTGCTCATTATAAACCATCAAGGAGATATGTTTAAAAAAGAATTTTGATGAGCTGATTTTAATTTTTGCTAATGGATCTGCAGCAGGGTTGGCAGTACCTTATGTCTGAAGTGTGGAGGTTAAATCCCCACTCCAACCAGTTCATAATGCTGTTCACGCACCTTGCCAATGCATGAATGTGTTTTGTCATTCTTGTGGTGTTTTTGGTGGTGGTCAAGGTATGGCTGCCTTATCTACGTCAGTTTGCCCACCAGCCTACCACCCCCACCAATGTGTGACTATGAATGAGTGAATGAAGCTCTTTGAGAAAGCCTTCAACTGTGCTTTATAAATCTAATATAATTTTAGAATTTCAAACAGGATTCCTCTGGTACATGATGGAGACGTTAAACTCCACCATGAAGTGAAGTAAGACAGCAAACCCACTTGTTACATCACCAGCCGTCAGCCCATCACAAAAGTTCAGCCCGAAAATAGAAAAATGGCTGGATGCCGAAATACCCCCCCCCCCCGCCATTTGGGACCATACTATGAGTAACCAACAGTACATAACAGCAGTTAACCCCATGCAGGAGCCAGGGAGCTGCGCACACAGCGAAGAGAGAAGAGGAGCTGCACCAATGAGCACGTAGCCTGTTGCCTGGTAACTGCCTGAATCTCATTCTACAACACAGAGGAGTGGAGCGGGGGGATGGACGGAGACATAAGTACGAAAAAAGAAAAACAAAAGCTGATCCTGTTCAGATGGCGCTAATGTTGATAATACGAGGAGGAAGTAGTACTGTTGTATGCTGAAATTTCTCAAATAAAAACGAAATATAAATATATGTATCTAAAATATAACATTTTTGGTTTTATACCTAATAGTGTTTTTTTCTTGTATTATATACATCTTCCATATCACTTTGTTAGTTTTGCCCCAGCATAATCCTTGGAAATTACCTCTTTGAGTATTTGGCAGTATATTGATTATTCTGACTATTTCATTTGATATAGTATTTGGATTGTCAACATTGTAAACGTCAACACATAAAAGTGCCAAAAATCTATGCAGATAATTGTTCAAGACACAGACTTTAAGTGCAATGCTAAAGAGTGGGTTTACTGGAGTTTGTGTGTGAAATAGAAGGGGTAAAGATAGCCCAGTATCCAAGATATTGCTTTTAGTATTGATCAGTTTATGTATTTATCTATTGTTAACAACTAGAAGGAAGGATACAAGCAAAGATGCCATAGTATGATAAGATATAGGAATGAAAGCTAATTCATCTGTCATACACTTTATTATTTTTAGCCATGGCCAAAGAAATATAACATCATTATTGTTTTAAATTACGTCCAGTATTGTGCATTTTGTTCAAAATGGTGACTTCTAGGTTTTGTAAAATAAAAATGTAAAACTGTTTCTTATTGACTTATGATGCAATATCTGGCACTCGCTGCTACTCGCTGTAGGTGAGCGGTGAGTATCCAACAAACATTATTAAAGGATTGGCAAATAAAAAGGAATACTTGAGCAGATGAAGCTGTCTGTTTTATAACATTTATTTTATCACAAGGCTCTCTTGATAGCTGACTCTAAAGTGGCTAAAATGTTTGTTTTGTTACTATTTTTTATTTTTACATCAATGTTAGGTCTATTTCTTCTATAAAACCAGTCATAGTACATATAAACCAGAACTAAACCAGGTATATACCAGAGATAGGTGCAAACTAGGTCTAAACAAGGGCTAAACCTAAGAATTGTGTAAACAAGGATTAAACCAAATCTGAGCCAGGGTTAAATATGTATCTCAAGCAGGGTTAAATCTAAACCAGGTCTAAGCTAGATCTAAACCAGGTCAATACCAAAGATAGGTATAAACCAAGACTGAACCAGGGCTAACTATAGGTATAAGGTAAACAAACTAAATCAGGGCTAAATCAGGTTTAGGGAAGGACTAAACTAAGACTATGTCAGATATAGGACCAGGGCTAACTAGGTATAATAGACACTTGGTATAATCTAGGTTAAAGGAGTGGCTATGTCAGAAACAGTTGTAAATCAGGACTGAACCAGGTCTAAACCTTGGTGTAAATCCAAAAGATATATGTCTGTTTGTCGATTCATTGATTCAAACAGATGTGGTTAAAGAAAATAACTTGTTGCATTTCGTTTTACCCACCACCATGTCTCATTTTCCTCTGCCACCCACTCCTCCGAACCAGGACTCATGTGTGCGTCTATATACATCCTATTGGGAGAAGAAGATGATGTGGGTGCATCCTCCAACTGCACTGCTGAGAGTGACCATATGTGTGTCTTTCTGTGGGAGTGTGAAGTGAACGTCCATTTTTTTTTTTCATAGGAGCGAGTGCAAAGACACAGTGCGCCCACACAGAAGCACACCTGTGATAAGATATGTCAGATTTCATATACACATGCAGTTACAGTCAATGCTTTCAATGTTTTTGTGGCTCTAAATCACACCTCTTTGACTGCATATATTGCATATGTGTGTCGAAGTGTAAATAAAATCTCAAACCTATTTATAGCACGTGGCATTATACACAGCTATGGTTCCACTTCAATATAACATGCAAAAATGATGTCGTTTTTAGACGGGATTGTCACAGGATGTTAGGTATTTTGTTGCGAATGCAGTCAATGAGTGAAAGAAGAAATCATCTTTCTTTTGGTGTGAAGTATGCACCAGCGAAGGCGTGAAAGCGCTGGCAATTTTTCAAAATGAGGGTTTCTTCTCGCAAACAATACACAAAACTTAAGAAGTGAAAGTAGTTGCCATAAAACAGCTTGTTTACTTATGGAGTTTATTGCTGATCTCTGCTGACCACTTTTGTACCATCAAGCTGCTTTGGGAGTAAGATATTTTTGGCAAGGTAGTGGGAGGCACCTCTGTATAGGACACACGCAGGTAAACGGACAGAGCTTCTCCCCTATTATTCAGAGTATTTTGGTGTATGCATTGGCCGCTGCATGCACATGACGAGATGGCGAGATGGAGAGAAAGAGTGGTGCTGTAGCTATGGAGTCGTATCCATGGTGCCGTAGCTATAGCAACAGAGGCTTGGAAAAACGAGTGACTTAATTGGCATCTCGGAGGCACTCTGGATCTGCGGTTGAGAATAGCAACCCTTGACACACTAATGTTTCCTTCACATGCCAGACAACGATCACGTCAGTAATGAGGATGCTAACAAGTTAATCAATATGCCATGGTTTTTTCTTCTCCCCGCTGCCCTTTAGGACAATGGTGTGTGTTGGTGCGTGTCCTTGTGTGTGTATCTATTTATGGTCAAGTGAAAGCAACAATTATCACACAAAGCATTGAAAGCAACCAATATGCAACAAATAGTAAAAGTGGAATCAATGTTAAATGACTTACAGTGTCCATTGAAGCTTCTGGTTCTTGATTGAGTTGTAGAGAGCCTGAAGAGAACAAAAAAACGACAGTTGTGAGATTAAGAGCGTTCAATGAATTATTTCATTACTGTCAAACCAGGTCAACCTCCACAGAAATGACGGGCTGAACCTGGTTACACACAGTCAGAAAAGTTCATATGAAAGTTAGATTTTTTGTTCCATTTGTAAAAGTAGATTTTCTCAATTTTATGTCAACCAAATCAATCTGTTTTTGTACAAACCACTGATGTGCGTCTATAGCCCATGGAAGCTGCACACAGAGGTTAAAGTTATTGTTGTAAATTTTTTACTGTGAACCACTTTCCTTTCAGACAAGGTCAATAATTTGTCTCCTAGTGTGATTTGCAGATTCAGTTTACATACGTTTTAAGCTAGATGACCTCACCCTCATTTATTTGGCCTTAGGACTGACGTACACTAAGTAGTGACACACTCACTGTGGCTGGATTATAATTTTCTTCTGAACATTACCATTTTGTCTACAAATGTTGAAAAAGATCCAGCAAAAACGTTTTGAGTTATTGCGTTCACAGCTTTAGTTCATTAATTGATTTATTACTTAATTATAATATATATAATATTCATCAAAGAAGCACCAAAATCAATTCAGTTCGATATCATATGTAACTAATATGTAACTAATATGTAACTAATATGTAAATTTGAAACTGATCCAGCAATTTGTTTTTTAATTATCCCTACAACAAACAGGAAGTTGGTCATATTGGATTGAAATTAAGAAGCCTCTAATTTTGCACATACTTTGCCCGATCAGGCTCAAACCTGAAATACCTAATTACCCCCTGGCCCTGAACATATCTGACCAATATGATGGCAGTTACCTCTATAACGCCCCCTATAGACTGAAAGAAGGATGTAGTTATAGGGAATTTTACAAAATTTGCCAAAAACATCCTTCATAAACATCCAGACAATTCAAAAAAGTCAGTTTGGGGGCGGGGCCTTTTCATTGCTCATTAACAATATTAAAACCCTTAGAAATCTCACAATGTCTGATTAAGGTGCCCGTTGGTGTAGTAGTAGTTTGTAATCAATAGTAACTCATTAATAAATTAAATTCTAAGATATGACTTCAGGGCTGATATAGTCTTCTCGATTAGTTAGTGTATGACTGTTTAAGGTTCCCTGCATTGACTTGCTGCTGCATGGTTGGCACTATATAAATTACTTTATGGTCCTGCTTGCCTCTAATAAACTGTACTCAAAAAAACATCATCCCTTGTACTCAAAAACGCTCCGAGTCCACCTATTCTCTTTGGAGCAAATCCATCCATCACCCAGTCAGTCACTACAGCCCCAGTCCATTGGTTACACAGTCATTATCCTCCAAGCCACTAGCCGTCAATAGACAGATGTGTGGGTCGATAAATAATTTAAACTGTGACTTCGATGTATTGATCCACATAGGACACAATTAAGTTACAGTGGAAGACGTTTCTATCAAGAAAAGCTGGAAATATACTAAAAGAAAGAAACAATCGAATGTTTCTTTTCTAAGGATAAATAGATTGCATTGTTTACAGTGATTCACAGACATTACATTATACAACATTATACAACATTATAAACTGGGACTACAGTCTAAACCAGGACAAAAACAGGACTAATCTTTTTCCAAATTAAGACTATACCTAGACCTATACCACAGATTGAGAACCAGTTTTACACTCTTTAGTATACCTATCACATTATAATACAGTAGTCCTTCCTCTTAACTCAACTCTATACTCAGGAAAGTCAACTTTTGGCTGTGAAATCCTGTGACAATCAAGACCTTTAGACACTTCTCGGCTCCGGGTGACATTTTAGGCTAAATGGTGATGGTGTTGTCTCGGTTTCACAGTCAGTCTGTCTGTGGTTATAAGGACAGTGTGCAGTGAGAGGATGACAGCATGAAGCCATCAGAGCTGAGCGTTGGAGGACGGTAAATTGAGGAAGTGATGGACAGATGTGACAGATGAGCTGATGAAGAGGACACATATCATTCACTCATTCATTTTGTATTCCTCATAAATGGATAAGGCATGACGCTATAAGTGCACAATCCAGGACTGGGTAGTAAATATATATATATATGTATTCTTAGTCTATACGGTCTTTTAATATTACTATGCATGTGTTGGAAGAATGATGGTGACTCTTAATCTCCCCTATTGAATACAAGTATGTCGCTATCTCTCAGCCATTGTTATCACCATTAATGCTGTTGGTGCTATTGGTCAGGATGTGGGGATAGAACTCATTACACTACATACATTAAGCTGGTAGGTATTCAAATACAAATGACTATACTACAGACACAGATACTGTATATACTATACAATAACTGTATTTACTTGCAAGCATTCTGTTTGTGATCATAAATATGTCAGTCTCTTAGGTAAAATAAATAAAAACACATGTCCATTCTTTTAAAATGAGGTCACTCATGGTGTCCCTACCCTCCCAGATCAAGGTAAACCTACGACAGATACAAAAACTACTGCTGTACTGAAGATGCATGAATCAGCAACAAATCTAAAGTGGAAGGAAAAATGCTTCTGTGGCACAAAACTAATAAACATCAAATATTCACAGTGAGTTTAGACACTGCTGTAGAAATGAGGAGATCTGACAAAAGAGCACAACATCATTTCAACTGCGTTCACAAACAGAGAACACTTGTTAGTTAATCTAAATATACATCAGAAGTGTCGGCTCAGTTTACTATGAGATGTCCATATGTAATCACATTTATGTATTCATAACTATGGGTATTAAGATGTTATCGTTACTAGAGTAACATTTTGAATATTTGTACTTCTAGTTATTAAATAAAGTAGTTATTGCAACAAAGTTTCACATGAGGAATATTATTTTGAAGTGACAATACTCGATCTAGATATTTCATTTAATTTTGTGAAAATGTGTGATTTTTAAAAATATTTTTGTCCTTTTAATTTGTGTTTTAGTAAATATTGTATTAGTTATTAGATTATTGCTCGGAACTACCAGAAATGTTACATTATGATAAAACTCCATCATTTAAGGTATTCTGATCATTTACTTACACCTATAGGCCTACTAAAACAGATAATATATGTTATACTAAATCACTAAATGAATCTGTTTGTTTAAATACTTTTTGCTTTCACTTGAGTAACATTATTTTCAAATAACAATACTCTTATATGACTACATATTTTGGCTACTCTCTGATAAATGCATGGTGCCATATTGAAGTAGAGATGCGGTTTGTCACCTTCACCTATTTGCCTCATCATCGTCATCAGCTGTCAGCAAATGAGAGCCATTTAGCCTTGAAGGGTGGCATTACACAATTTTATGTGTATGTGTTCACGCAGGAGGCACAGTGTGGAAGTGTCTAGAATAGGGTTAAATGTACTGACTTGATGACATAATATACAGTAATATTGACGAAGCAAAAAGGCAAAAGGCCTATTTTTATGCATTATAAATATAAGAGTAAAAAGAAGGATACTTTTACCTTTTACACTATGAATGAATGAATATATATAGTGTACAGCAAAAATACAGGGTAATAGCAGCATAACTATAGTGCTATCAAGGTGTATATTAAACTATAATTTAATATACATTGTAACATATTGTAACAAAATAAGTAGAATAACTAGCTTTGGATTAGCAGCAATGTTCCAAGAAACAAAATATTAATTCTATGGTATATATTATATCTGGAACATCATCGGGATCCAAGGAACTCCTAAAATGATGGAGATGTTTTTTGTATGAGCCATATCCCAAGACACTTCCCAGTAATATAAAAAACACTTTGCTTACAATGGCAACAAACCCAATTCTGGTTCTATGGGACAATACCTTTCTCCTCTTTCGGGCCTGTGGGTGGTTCTGTCCATCCTGAGCTTTGCCGAGGAGATCCGGGAACACTAGCGGTTTTAGGGATCGGGACCTTGGGGTCCTGGGATATCGGAAAGGGTCCATCATCCGGAAGTCCCTACCATAGCGAACTGTGCAGAGGGATCGAGACCGAAGGCGCCCGGCGGAGTGCAGACTATTAACACCAATCATGGTTGAGAGACGCAACAACTTCCACTAATGGTCCTCAAGGGGGAATAAAAAGTCCCATAAAAAAGAAGATGATGTGACAAGAGGCAGCTGCAAGTGGACTCAGCTGTTTGTGGAAAAAAGGCAACACATCATTTGAGAACTATATAAGAAGTGAATAATGCTATCATTCAAGAATCAAACCATGACTATGTCTTAATCAAGGCGCAGCAGGAGGCATTGGGGAGCCCTACCTAAATCTGAATTATTGATAGGACATCCATATATTAATCATGAAAGACCTTGCTGAAACCTACTGTCACAATATTTAGAGGCAAAACAATGATCCAATGATTCAAACGGTCAAGAGTCTCATCACAGCAAGAGGTTACAAGCTCTGTGCCAAGTTATGCAAAAGCGAACACCTGTCCACCTTTTAGTAACAAGACAAACCAGCTCGCACCAGGACCTTGCACAGTCACAGATGGCATGAGACGTTGGTGAAAAAAAAACCCGGTGCCAACAGACAGAAAGTGTGAAGAAGACGGGTGCAAAAAAAACACACAAAAAAAAACACGGAAACCAAGAGGAAAGGCAAAAAAGAGTAGAATATAACTTATAATAGAAGGTACAGAAAGAAGCGGAATGGGGAGGGTGAGCCGCCCCCAGACTTGAGAAGAGGAATTCCAAAGAGCACCCTGAATTTCGTCACAAGAAGCCTACGGACAAAAACAAATAGAAAAATAAGGAGAGGGAATGTCTTCAACACAAATGCAGTATGAGAAAATAGAGGATCCTGTTGCTTTTGAATGTCCAGCTTGCATTTACAGAAGACAATGCGTCTTGCTTAGCGTCTATGTATCTAGGCTGTCACCGTCCCTGCCGTAGAAATGTGGTGCACTTCTTTTTCAGTCTTTTTTAGCAGCGCACTTAGTCCCATCGCACATTTGGCGGGTGTGGGTGTTCAAGGCAGGAAAATGCAGCATCTCTTCTCCTTGTAATCCTATTCATACCTTTGTTCTTCTTATCACTGCTTCATCCGGTAGCAATATCTGAAATGCATCCTTGTAGCATTTCTTCAATGCCTTGAATTCTCTGTTACGGTCGTGGTGCTTGTCTGAAATCGCGGACAGTACCAAAAAAAGCTGCTGTCCTCTTCTCTGTCTCCTCTCTCTCCCTTTTGCTGTGAGCGCTTCGTCAATGCGTACCCACCTCCCTCCCCCCCTCCCTTTCTCTAAGTCAGTGCCAGCGAATCACACGGTCTCACCATTGGATACACACAAGCTGTATCAAGGTTTGGGAAAAATGGATTCATGTATGTGTCTTAAACATGTATTTGTACGGATAATTAGTATTCATTGCTGGCTCTCCCCGGGGAGACGTTTGTGTTGATGTGGCTGAAAAGGAAATTAATTGAACAAAATGAGGTCAGATGTAAAGGGTTTAATGGCATTACTTGATTGACTAGTGATTTTCTATTAAGATATAATACTTTGCATTTCAATATTTGGACCTATAGTAATCCTGGCTTAATTCTAAGGTTACATCCTGGGTTGAGTTATATATAGGAATTGGATGTATAGAAGATAAAATAAATAGCCTATTTAATAGCTACAGTTCATATCTTTGCTATGAAAGTTATGTTTTTGCAAATATTGGTTCGGTTGTTCGGTTTAATTTGTTAGCAAGATACCTCAAAAAGTAATAGATTTTCAGTATAAGTCAAGTAACCATTAGAGTTAGGACAATTGCCTTACATCAACAAAACTCAAAATGTTGCTTGTAAAATTTGATTAAACATGAAAGCAAGATCGAAAACAAGGAATGGGCCAAATAATGATCTGCTTTTGGTGTAGATCCAGAACATTGTCTAGATCAGGTAAAACAGAAGTGATTAAAGATACATTTTTGAGCTTATTATAATGCCATACAACAGCAATATCTTCAGTGTATGTTTTTTGAGATGACATACAGTACATACAGTACATACAGTACATACAGTACATACAGGAGGGGAGTCAGGGTGAAAGTAAAAAGAGTATTTGACAGCGCCTTAGACAAATGGAAGAGAACTTTGCTCAAGAGAAATTTGTCAAAGTGAATTATCGACTGTGAGAGAGTAACAGTGACAGCAGCTTTAATGACTGTGCCACTCATAGATCACTGCTATTGATCAAGATCTGAACTCAGACAAGGCCAACCTAAACTACAAATGCAGTGTGAGCTAATAATAAAATATTTAACTCAGGATTTCACACTGGTGATTAGTAATACAGTTGGAGTTACTATGGATACGGATAAGAAAAAAATGTAAGCGATGGAATCAAATAGAATAGAGTTTGGTACGGCTGTTATGTTTTTTAAAAACACTAAATGTATTTATTACCATGTTATTTATATAAATTTAATTTAAATGTGTTTATTGTTACATACAGAATACATGGTGCTTAAAATGGGTGCATAAACCAGGAGCACAGTTCCTCTCTTAAGCCTCACTGTCTGTATGTGACATGCTCTAAGCTGATGTGACGGGTCTCTCTAGTGACTCCATCAGTGCAGAGAAGAAAAGACCATCAGACTGACGCTGACCTTTGACCTTGAAAACACCTGCACCAGACGACAGAGGAGGGGGGAGAGCTAGCACCGTCGTGTCCTTGTAGTGTTTCTGTATCAGACTGACTGTATTCATTTAGGTGTGATACTGATTTATTGTGACACATGATGATGTTGAGGGCATTAATGTTAGTCACCTGTGTCATAGATTTGTATAAATGTATATGATACCAAATTCTTCACAGGTCAGTGGTCACTTGCGACTGATCAATGGTAAATATTTAATGGTCACTGGTCAATAGTCACTAGGCACTAGTTGGCACTGTTTATTTTACATCAGAATTAATAGATTTCTATTGAGACAATGGTGGCACTGTTGATTTTTAGTTGACCATTCTCAAATGCAGTAGAAAATATCAGTATTTTATATTTAGAAATATAATCTGTTATACAACTATGGGGGAGACAATCAGGAAAGTCAAGTCTACATCAACCTACATCAACACACTAAGTTACAAAGTTAAGAGAACAGGCCATCCTTAGATTTTCATGAATATAAATATAATATAATATAATATAATATAATATAATATAATATAATATAATATAATATAATATAATATAATATAATATAATATAATATAATATAATATAAATACAATATAACA
>JAVQKC010062913.1:0-24621 GCA_036025475.1 Philypnodon macrostomus
CATTGCTCTCTGCCAAAGTAAGTGTGTCCAGGGTCCCATAGGGGTCATAAACATGGGGGCGCTATAGAGGCATTCTTTATTTGACCTCTGTAAGGTGCCTATGTACATTAAGTATACAAATGCCCGGATCAATGTGACAACATTCATGAGATTTCGTTTATGTTCAGCAGGATTATTGGCTCAATAAAAGTGCATCAAAACATTAATTTGTGAATTATTTAATTAAGATGTACCAAACTCAACTGGATTGAGTTTGGTACATCTTAATTAAATAATAATAATTAATTGCATCTTCATGATATGTACCTGTGTGCAACAGTTATTGCGTTATTGAGTTATTGCGTTCACAGTTTTAGGTAATTCATTAATTAATTACTGAATATTAATTGCAGAAGAACCAAAATCAATTCAGTTCGGCGTCCATATGATATGTACCTGTGTGCAAAAATGTAAACTGATCCGGCAAATTGTTTTTGAGTTATCGCGTTCACACGTAGATTCTGCGGATGCGGACATGGACGACGACGGATGTGATTCCAAGCGCGTTTTGCCAATATAATAAAGGAACAAATTCTGCTTAATTTAAAGGAACATAACAAAAGCATTTGTTTAATTTAAAAGGACTCTTTGCACAACAATCGACTCTTACCGTTGACAGTTAGATGCACCCAGCTGCCATTGTGGATGGTGTCGAACTGCTGCTCCAACATAAGCACCTTACACTCGTACCAGCCCTGGTCGTCTGAACGCACATTGTCGATCCGCAGGGAGGACTTTCCGTGCAGACTGGCCCGGCCTGTGAGAGGACACACAGAGGTGAGAGGGATGGCTGCACTAAATTTAATGAAGACAATGGAGGTGAATGCACAAAGACGTTCAGGTAAAGAGTTCACAGAGTACATTTGTGCAGACAGCAGAAAAAGGAATATCTAGATTAGTTAATCCGATTAGATATTAGATTAGTTAAAGGAACACAATGTAAGATTTAATCTAAAATAAACAGGGCCTTATTTCTTTTAGAGGAATTCTTGATAAACAAAGAAACGAAACAAGAAAACTAAATCTAACTATGTGGGAATGGGACGATGCCTCGAAGGTAATAATACAATACATGGCCTGATTAACAACACAGTAAACAAACATACAACACTTATAAGGTGAGCAAACACTAAACTATATTAAACTCGCACGACAAAAATCACAATACAAACGTTTTTAGTCCATCCTTTTTCAATGTTTACTCATACGATGTCTGGACGCCATGTTGGATTTTAGACCAATAGTCATTGTCCTCTAGGTGGCGACAGAGCGATACAAATAAGTTACAGTGTTTATTTAATTGACTGAAAAAACATTAATCTTGATTTGAGTCAGTTTGATTAGTTTTACTTATAAGTCCTAGATTGGCTTGTTTCAATGTAATTCTGACATGTTTCATATTTTAAGTCCAATTTTTTAACCCACTGGACAATTTCTTTTGTTATATTTTGTTTAGATTTATTAGGCCTAGATTATTTGACTTGTTTCAAAATATCTCTGTTTTCTAGTTCCTCAGAAAACTAATCTAGGTATTACTTTTTGCAGTGTAGACTAGTGTAGGTGTATATCATCCCAAACATACTGCATCTGTGCAAAGCCACTGGAGCAACAACAAAGAAGTCTGCACAGTCAAATGTGAGTGACATGTGGCTGATGTTGGGACGTGCTCATCTCCATGCGTGAAGCTGCAAGTCTATTTTGGAGATGCACCGAGGCAAGGGCAGGTCGTTACGTTCTTTGAGGAGAAGGAAGTGGCCAACGTGACAACTAGGGGCCTTCGGGGGTTTACGGGGCAGTCACAATCTATCATCACAGATATTGGCTTTTGACTTGGAGAGAGTTCAGAGTCAAGTGGAGTAGCTGCATTTGACTTTTTTACAGATCCAAAGCCCAAAGAGGGGATTGATGGAGTGGCTAAGGGCAATCTGGCCACTGGATCATAACAGATGGTGACTTGCAATAAGGTCTAAACAAAAGGCTTTCAGAGAACACGCACCGGCTCAATACGTCAGAGTTATCAAAGCCTGGATATATCCCTCATTAATCCTCTCACACAGCTATATCCTCCTCACTTTGGGGATATTCTTTAGTATTTTTGTTGGTTGCCTTCCTTTTTGCAAAACAACATGACACATTATTACAGGCGGTGGGTAGAGTAGACAAAAGATGTACTCAAGTAAAAAGTAGTCATCTAAATAATATACTCATGTAGGAGTGAGAAATAAACTCCTGAACTATTGATTTACATCTGTTTGTTTTTTAAAATACTGATATAATCCAACAGACAAAGAATAAAGTGAATTCTGGTAAATTCTATGTATTCTCTTTAGGCTGTGTAAAAAGCACTTTGGCTGAATAGAGTTGGACTGAAAGTTGATGTAAAAATAACAGTACTCCTAATAGAGAAGCAAATATGTACTCAAGTGGAATACTATTACTTCAAAATAATATCACTCAAGTAAAAATGATGATGTAATAAACTACTCCTACAAGCACTTTTTTCAAAAAGTTATTAGTATATGTAAATGTAACCTAAAAATGTAACTAAAAACCACCCACCTCTGATCACAGGCAGCCTCTCAATAAGACAACAGTTAACAAAGATTCTACCAATTCACTACAGTATAGACTAACACTCTCTATATAATGTATGTATGAATGTAAAATGGTGAATATATAGGCCACACTGAGCATAATTTACATGTCACCGACTACTCCTTACTATTCTTTTATTAGAACTGCCCACGTTGGCCAATTTGTTCAGTCAAATAGTCTTTGGAGAAATGGCAGTGTGATAGTAGTATGGTGTGATTAAGGCCAGTCTAAGTCCAGGTAAGATTTCAGCACACTTAAGCTAGGTCACTAGAGGCCCCAGTGACATTTCAAAGTAAAACTGCATAATCTCTAGCCTCATTTTGAACATACTCTCACTACCAATATGTCACCTTTGTACAGAACTAGGCCTACACTGTCATACACGACAGCAAGGTGTATGTCGGCAAAACGCCCCATTCGTCTGTCACAGCTGCTATGCCGTTGTGTGATATTGTGTGACAATGTGTGATTAACCAATTAAGAGCCCCCACCCCCAGATCATGACGGAAGGGTCTATTTGACTTTTTCGATGTTTGTGAAGGATGCTTTTTGCCAAAGTTTATAAATTTCTCTAAAAATACATTCTTCTTTCAATCTATAGGGGGCGGTCTAGAGGTAACTGGCATCAGTGTGTTTCAGGTTTGAACATAATCGGGGAAAGCATGTACAAGTTAGAGGCTGTCAATCCGGCTTTTTGAGTTATTGCATTCACAGTTTATGTTATTAATTAATTAGTTACTTAGATAATATTCATTGTAGAAGTACCAAAATCAATCCAGTTTGACGTCTTTATGATATGTACCTGTGTGCAAAACTTCAAACTGATCCGGGAATTTTTTTTTGAGTTATCGCGATCACACGTAGGATCTGCGGACGCTCATGAGGACATATTGCATATTACCATATTACCTCTGAGTGAAAGTATATTTTTTGTATTTGGGGAAAACTGCTAAATCTAGAACAGTTTTTCAAGTCAGAAAATAACTAAAGGAGCTTCAACCTATCTCAGTTAGATCATGACCAAAGTAATGACATGACTTAAGTCCAGGTGATGTACCAATCTTGTTCTCAGCAGTCAAACTAATCTGTCCCGTCTATCAAGTTCTATTACAACCTCCAGCTCCACTTGTCACGACTGGAGATACCATCTAAGAGCTTTGAACTGAGGTATTTTGGGTTTTTTGTCCAAATGCCTGTTTTTACATGAATTAAGTAATTCTCTAAAACCTAGTCAAAAGATCTGTCAAGCTTTGTTTGTTATCTCCAGGAAAGATCTACATGACTAAAATATTCAAAAATATACTTTTTCTTCCTCATCGCAAAGATCTGACAGAAGATGGACTAGTTCAATCAGATGCCACTTCTTATAGCGCTTTTAATTCTTTTTTTCAACATTTCTCATTAATGCAGTTGGGCTCTTCCTGTCTAGCTATAGCATGATATCCATCTATTGCTCATTACACTTGGTAGAATGTGCAGCTTTCTTCTCCTTCGAGCCTCAGACAATGAAGTGTTTCAGTGCAAAGACGGACAGTATCTTGGAAACTGTGACCCATCAAATTATTCAACTTCTATATCATCTCCATCTAGAGAGGACACAAAGCACTTTTATATGTTTCCCATTGGCTCGGGTCTTAACATTTGACCAGATCTGTTGTATAATGGCACATCTTATACACTGAAGACTTTGTGTGTCATACATGCAAAGTTTAAAGTAATATGTAAATCAATAGAATATGAAGCCCCATTTAATTAAATTGGATATAAATACACCCTTGTATGTAACTGGACAGACTTCCAAACAATTAGCATTCAGGAGACATATGCAAAACCACAAGCATTACTTTGAAAAACATACAACCTACAAAAAAACCCAGATTTAACTAGAATCTTTGGGTCTATATTGCAATGGTACCGGATCTAGATTGAAATACCTTCCAAATACAAAAATGTGCATTATTTCTTGGCATGCACAAGGCCAATATTGAAATTAATTATGGGAAGTAGGAAATGATGCCATTCTCTTTATTTGGTTCGCAAACTTTAGCTTTCACGCCACTATTTTAAAGTTCAAAGTATCAGACTTTCTGTGAAGTGCACACTGCTGTCACCATGACAACAGGGGTGTGTCTCGGGAAGTCGTTTTGTTTTGGTGTTTCATGTGGAGAAATGCCTTGACTTTAGCTGATATAAACACAAAACTAGCGTAGATTTTAGAGATGGTAGTAATGATATACAGTTTATACAGAAAGAATAATGCAGTTTTATATTCTCATGTATTGGGGAACAATCGGCTGCACAGGAGCCTGCTGCTCGAGCGGAGGATAAAGCATCATTTAGTTTGCTGTATTTTAACCATCTTGAGACCTGTTTCACTATTCTCTCTCGCTTACATTTGAGCTTCTTTGCATCTGTAAACTTCCTGGATTTGGTACAAAAGTTGGAATTATCTCTTTCACACCAGCCAGACCACGGTGCAGACCGAATCCACCACTTTTTGCCAGACCAAATACCAGCTGCTTGGTCCGAACCGTGGTCCGCTGGAGCTTTCACACCTGAGACTCTGGTCCAGACCAAACACTGTAGGTGTAAATGCGCCGTACAAAATCAACATAAAAAATGCTTTAAAATTATTATTAAACCGTAACTAAGGTGACGAAATGTAAAAAAGTAAGACGAGACCTCAGTATTTAGTATGTACGTAAGGTCTATGAATTTCAGCATATTGGTTTCTCCTTGATGAGGTTATCCTTTTTGCACAGCATGTTAACATCAGCCATCAGCCAGTATGTAGGCGCATTTGCTGGTGGCAGATGTCAGTCAATCATGTGGAGATCAGCCGAAATGGATAATGAGCTGATCCCTAATTTTTTCCTTGGCCCCTTACATTTTGTGACAATTTCATAAAAAAATTGAGCGTGATTTATTCTTGCTAACAAACAAAAACCCTGGAAAAATCATAACCTCATTCTCCTTTATCTCACAAATACCTATTTTTATCTATAACTGGCTGCTCTTTTCACTGTGGTCAGACTAGTGTAACTCTAACCAAAGCTTCCCAAACTGAGCAGAATTTCCTGTCAGGCGTTTTGTGATCTAATCAATGAAGACAGAGTGTGTAACCATGCACAGAGATTACACAAAGCTTCTGTATTTTGCCACAATCTCCAGCTCTGTCAGACTATTTTTTCTCCTGCCGGCTAACAGAACTGGAAAGAATACTTTGAAACGCAGCTTTATTCTGTATCTGATCCAGACTCCAGCTGGCTGCTAAACACCAGATAATATTTTACCAAATTTGAGATTTTGATTGGGTCAATAATCCTAAAGCCAGTTACATTAACAGAGTTTTTATCAAACTTAGATTTTTTTATCAAAGCAAAATAATTTGTTAGCTGTTAGTGTTCAAGGGGATGACATTTAGGCGAGTGGTTTGAGCTGATGAGGCTTGGCGCTCTTCCATTAAAGTGTATGCTATTGTGCACAAACATAGACTTGATTGCAATTTACAATGAGTTCCAGTGACTGGTTTAGTCACTTTAAAGCAGTCCACCGTTTCTTTTTTAAAGAAACTAAACAAGCATGATTTCTACACTAGTCAATGTTGTTTATCCGCTGCATCTACAAACCCTGTTACACAAAATGTGAACTGCCCATTTTAAATTGAATGTCTCTGTTTAATGACATCCATTGGGCCCTAACATCACTTTATTTGGGTAAACTAGTTTTTCATGTTAACACTGGGGGATAGCTGCCTGTTGTTTTGCATTCAATTTGCTGTGACAGAATGACAGACTAGACACAAGATAAAAGCAGTTTGAGTCCAATGCATTCCAGACAAACAGATGATTAAAACCATGCACTGAACAGGGAAATCCCTTTCACCTTCTCAGACAAGTTCACCTTGAGGGCAAAATATAAATAATCTGAAGAGAAAAGAGCTCCTGCCTCTAAAGCAAATGTCATCTCATTAATGCTGTCAACATTACTTAGTAAACATATTTGTTGTGCTCTGCATTAGTAGGCACGCCACTTAACATCACTGTGCCAAGATGTTGACAGTTTAACATCCAAGATACTAAAATAAATAATTATTTTTATTAAATTATTTAAATTGAATAACTTATTAAGAATGATCATCTTTATACATCTATTGCTGCATCAAAGAATACATTGACTTATAGTTCAAGACAAACTACATGGCTTCATGACATCTCAAAATCATACAGATTACCACTAAAACTAATATTTTCACTGTAATCCAAACTAGGGATGCACCAATACCAGTATCGGGTACCAGCTCCAATACCACGTCCCTGTGAAGTACATGTATTCATAAAAATTACCCCGATACCACGCACCGATACCACTTTACATCAGCCTTACGCTGCCTCTACCCGAGCCGGTGGATCTAAGTCTGCTGTGTGGGGCTAATTCAGAGACAATGATAATGAAAAAGTAAAGAGAAACTAGAAAGCACTCAGAGAGTGCAGACCTCCGCCAAGGTAGCTAATTTTCCCTATATGCACTCCTAAAACAGCAGTACTGCAACAACCACTTTCAAGTTGTCCCTACCTTTTCAGCTTCTAGCCTGTTTTATTATGCTAAACTGTTTATTTTAGGAGGGCATCTGTATCACCGTGTAGATCCAGGATTTTTTCAAAGAATGTCTCATTGAATGGGACAGAAAGTTGAGGCTGAAAACTAATCTCTGACACAATCACATGGACATATATTTCAGCCAAAGTTACACAACAAAGAAAGATAAGTCACTATTTGGTAATTTTTTCTTGAGGGGTGTCCAGTCCCACAGAAGGTTCTATGTAGAAGTTTATTTTAGGAGTGCATATAGAGGAAATTAGCTACCTTGGCGGAGGTCTGCACTCTCAGAGTGCTTTCTAGTGTACTGAAAGGACTGAGCAGAGGGGTAGGTGTCGACATTCACAAGACAGGAGGGGTGAGGAGAGAGGCTCTCTCACAACAGAACATCTAATCACTTTTTCATTGTGTCATTCCTCAGCTTCCCTGAAAATCTCATCCAAATCAGTTCAGTATTTTTTTATTAAAGTTGCTAACATACACGCACACACACACACACACACACACAGACACACACACCAAGGAAACTGCAGTAGGACTACATGCTCATTTCATTGAGGAAGAGAGAGCCTTGGAAATATACATGCTCCCAACTATCTCACCGCTTGTGAGCTTTTGGAAATAGTATTCGAGTAGTCTACTTACTGGCTCCCTTTGCAACAGGTATGGGCAAGAAGAATCACAAAAAACAAACAAATTAGGGACAATAGGGACATAAAAGTGTTCTACAGTTTGCAATCTTCAGTTTTTATTTGACAAAAATCTGTTTTGCAGAGACATAAGCGGTATGAGAGGTAAAAGCTTTTTGGAATAATGCGTCCATCTTATTAGCGAGCGTAACACATGTCACTTCCTCCGACTTGGCCTTCATTTTCCTCTCTAAATATGTTGCAGTGGGAAGCCAACCCAGCACTCACCTGCGTACTCCGGGTCCACATGAGGAGGGTAGAAGCGAAAGTTGATAAAGAAGGGGATGGGCATTCCATACTTGAACCACTCCACCACGTAGGGCCTGCCGTTGAGGGGGTGGGGAACGTCGCATCCCAGGATGACGTTCTCTCCTGCACGTGCCGTCACAAACTGGGGCTCCTCTCGCACTCCGTGGGCACCTGGGGAAGGAAAGAAAGAGTGGTCAGGCAAGATCGCAGTCCAAGGTTATCTGCAGACTGCTGTGGCGAGCAAACCGTGGAGGAGCGATAAAAATAAGACAGAGTACAATACAAGCATTAGACTTACTTTTTAAAAAACATCAGGGTCATAAAACAGCACCACTGAAATTATCTTTGTAGTGTAGTGTAATCGCAGGGCTATTTAGAGAACAAACATTCACTCTCACACTGACTCACTATGGGCAATCTTTAAATTACTTGGTCTACAGGCTAAGTGGTTATCTGTTGAAAGAGATTTTCATTTTAGTATTTTGTGACCAATATGTTGACTGTTCATATTGACTTCGCTCATCTCCAATGATTCCAGCAGATACACTGTCAGTTTAGACCAGTAAATACCAAATGCCTTTAGTGTGTGTTAAGATAATTCCAAAGATGTAATAATCTGACATTCAAGATGGCACTGATTAAAAGAGCACAGTGTAGGAGTCTACAGAAGTCAAAGTTTGTGTGTGATAAAATGAACATGTGCTAAGCTACAACTTCCATCATTCCGGACAGCAAAGATTGCTAGTGGCAAATTCAATACACCGCCAAGGCCAATGGGCTGGGAAAAGAAAGATTAACGGCACTTGCGTCTGACATGAACGTGATTCATCTTGACAGAATCTTTTTCATCTTACTTGTTGGCCAGATAAAAACTCAAAAGAGGTCAATATAAAGCTACAGTCACAATGAGCCTTACGAATGGCTTACGGAAATGTTTTGAGCATTTCCTTTAATTTCCTTTAAGGCTGTAAGAAAATATGCCCCTCCTCCACGGCGATCATTGTGACCCGGGCTTAACTATAATGTCAACAACAAACCTGCAATTTGTAAATGCCTTTTTTATCTGAAACTGTGAACGCCCTTATCGATCCCGGGCTAATTACTATGTAGCCTGGCTTTATGAGCGGAAACCTGGTGTGGTAGCATTTTACCAGTCGATAGCGGCTAATCAGATGTACTCACTGCTCGTCCCTCCGCGCTCTGTGAGGAAACTGGCAGGCTGCATGCTTCTCCTGTGCAGACACAATGGCCTACTGACTGCATTCATCTCATTAAGAAAGAAGTATAGGGCCATGCATCAAGTCGTGTGCAGGCAACAACAGGGAGGGATAATTACCAGCATTTTTTTGTACACAATACAACTCTCTCCTGATAGGGCTGTGCAGTGCTGTTTAGAATGACTGAGGCTCTGTAAACACACATTAATACTAACAATGCAGGTCAAATTCAGTATATTACAAGAATGCAGTTGGTTAGTTGGTTGGTTAGTCTGTCTGTTGTTTGTTGTGGTTGATTGTCAAGAAATGTGTGAATTCATAACATCATCTTGATCAAGATTTTTTTTTATATATCATACTGTAGAATTGCAAGGTAAGGCCAGTAGCCAATATCCTCTACAATTGTGAGATGCATGTAGTTATCCCTGCACTAGAAGCTCCCCAATTACCACTTCAAATATTGTGTTAAATGTTTCTGCAGCTTACATTACACTGGCGCAGCTAAGGTAAAATACCTGAAGCCATTGAAGAAACAAAAACAGCTGATTACCCAAATTATCCACTTTGATTTGGCAGCTTTCAGATTCCTATTAAGGCAGCAGTGAAGGCATGAAACACTTCTACAGTAACCTTGAAGTGAGACCACAAACTCTCTAGGCCTAGCTATTGAACTAACCCGAAGATGCTTATCTGGTAATTAGGGCTAATTGTAATTGCCAGACTGATGGAATTAAAACACCCAGATTAAGAGTCCAATCTACATCAACAAACAGGGGAGTGGGGTTCCTCTAAATCCTGCTTCTAAGCCTCTGAGAGCATTCCATGTTGGAAATGTAGATAGAGCCTGCATCAGTAACCTGCTTACATGTGATGTGCGATCGCTGGCACAACCATATAACTGTGTAAGTGTGTGCTTTTCCCAGTGGTCCCCCCTTCAACCCCCATCCCCCACGCACACATACACACACCAGCTCGCAACGCAGTACCTCAGGCAGCGCTACATGTTGATTGGCTGCCGGTGACATCATCATGGATGGCACAAAAACAGGCCGATTGGAAGGTATGACTTCACTGTTTATACAGATGAGATGGAGATGGAGAGAGAGAAAGAGAGAGAGAGAGAGAGAGCGAGCGAGAGAGAGATAAAAGACAAGACGTGATGTGGCTCTACAATCCTCCTCCCCCCAAAAGGGTTTTAGCTCATTTACAATCAAAGACTCAGGGGAGGCCACCGGCGCAAGGTAAAGCCACTGAGGTGCACTCATGACATAGACACACATTATCAAGCGTATCAGGAAGGAGGAAGAGAGGAGGAGGGTGATTATGTTAGTCACTGGAGAATTGTAACAAGTGTGTAAGCCACATCATTCTTTAAGGACAGTATGTTTACATGTAGATAGAGAATATGTCGCTGCATTAGTGTTCAAATACATACAAGTGTTTGGCAACAGTAATCAAGCATAATGTGTACTATTGCCAAACTGTTGTTCAAAATCTCTAAGCCAGTAGCCATGAACAATACTGGTCCCAAGTGAAGATAAATGTAGGGGGTTACATCAGAAAAGAAATGAAGCAGCCAAAAAGGACATGTATGAGCATTTAGCACTCCTGGTACCCTTAAAATCCAGACTACACCAATGCAACATTAGCTTGGCTAATACAATGCTAGGTAAACAGGGCAACAACACAAGTGAGAAAATACTCAAGTCTTTGGCAATATCCTTAAGATAATGAGGATGTCCTGTCTAAACCATTTAAAAAATAACATCGTCTTGGTGGCACTGGAGGAAAAGTTGGAACATTTCCAGGTATTTAAGATCAGAGTTAGAGAAACCCCAGGAACGTGAGTCTCCAGATCTCACAAGAACGTGAGTCTACAGATCTCCCCCGAGGCTGAACTCTGACATTCTGTTTTTATTTACTGAGAAGGGTTTCATTGAAGGTAATGAATGGATGTAGAGGAGTATCGATGGTAGAGGCGTTCATTGAGTTTGTGAATGAAGCGGTGAACTCAGCAGGTGTGTCTGAGAGTGTCCACTCAGGAAGAGCTATAAATCATTGATCATCTCAGAGTACCGGAGGTTAGTGGATAGACTTCTGCTCAAATAACACCCAAGTGAAAACGAATTACACTCTGTCCCACTATCTACAACTGTTTCCTCTGCTAGACCACTGGAAAAAATTATGCTTTATCTTTTCAATAGTTTCAAAAGGAGATACGTGACTTACGTACGTGAGCTCATCTTGTTCATGATAACAAGACTTTTATTAGAATGTTCAGCCAGAAGGCTTGCAAATGATATGCTCAAACAGAATATATTCTATTTATCTCATATTATTTTCTCATATTTTTCTACATGAGAAATCTTTCATCAAAGCAGTAGCATGTATTGTTACACTGTAAAAGCAACATTCACCAACACAGAATCAGACCAGTCGTGGCCAGTCAAGCTGAAAACCAGCTCCTTCTGGTCATCAGGCCAATCCATACATCTTTCACTGTATCCTCCCCAAAGCCCTGTAGTCTATAGCAACCCTGCAGAAAACAGAGATGTAACTGGTAAAACAAAGACAACACAATGAGATGCTCATATTAAACATGTATGCACTAACACAACACAACACACTATAAAGGGTTCGTGTCAAGAGCTGTTTTCAAAAAGGGCATCTTGTTTTCAATGTAACTGACTCTGACAGAGCTTTCAATTCTTCCTATTGGGAGAATTATAAAACAGAAAATCAATTAACATTTAAAAGTAGCCATTAACGATCCTTACAGAAGACTTAACCTGTGCCATGACTGGCCCCTGTACCCCACATTGAACATTTCTGCAGTTTAAATATTCCCTGTAACTGTGTGTTTTATGAGTGATTGATTCCAGGACCTGAGCTTTCAAAGATAAACCATTCATCTTTAGTTCTAACAGTAACAGTAACAGTTAACAGAAATATATGACAGCATAAAACATTAGGAGAACCTCTTCTATTGCCTCAGCCTCTCAGACGGGAGGATACATATATATTTACTCAGGGTGACAAATGTGACTCTACATCACTGAGATGCAATAAATAAACAATACAAGCATGATGCATTAGCACACAGCACACTGGAGTATACTATTTCAGTTAACACTCTACATTTCAATGCACTTTAGATTGCCACTGTCATATATGCAAGCTCCTTCCTGACAAGTGGCCAGCTCTTCTAAGTGGCGACAAAAAATGAAAAATAAATGAGATTTTGACACAATGCATCAACATTTATTGACGGCCATAGAAAGGTTGATAGAGCGTATTATTCATGCACCTGCGCTTGAAGTATCTTACTCCGAAGTTAAAACCGTATTGTGTGGCGCTATTAAAACGAGAGCCCTGTGAAACAAATGGAGGCATTAATCATTGGCCGGCCGGGCCACTGATCCAAAGGGATGTGCAGTGCATGAAGGGAGTGTAATGCTAATGAACACTTGATTTTGAATCTACACTTGTCCAGTCTTATCAGGTTTGTGCACTATTTACTCTTTCTTGCTGTGAATTGGCTTCTATAATCAGAACTACTTAAATCTAGAGGCTTAAATCCACGGGCTTGTAGTAACACAGAGGCAACACAAAATCCTTCAAGCAGCAATTGGTAAATGACGCACAAAACCAATGTATTTAAAGTTATCAGTAATACTAGGAGCGTGTGATAAAGCTATAGAGCAACATACAAAGAATATTTGCATGTAGCCAATACAGAAATGAACACAATGCCATTCTGGGGACAGGGGGCCCCAAGGCCTTCTTCACCTTATCTAGGGTTAGGGTTAGCTGTATAGCAGTTGTTATTATGGGCTATTTTATAACTTGTTGCTGTAGGCATTGTGTTTTACCAGAAACAAGTGCTGTTATTACTGTGAGCCCTACTGGAAATCCATTGTATGGGATCATTAAAGGGTCAGCAATATTTATTTAGTATTTAGTATTGTTTCATGCAACCATGCTACTATAAGACATGAATAATATAGTGTACTGAAGGTCTACTTAAACTGAAGACTCAATACATTATTTCAATTTTCATGAAGAATCCTCGGCACCTCAACCCAAAAGCATTAGAGGGGTCCATTAGAAGTGTCTATTCCCCTGTGTGACATCAAAGGCAACAACAGTTTTAGATCAATAGAGTCAAAACATGTGTGCGAAAAGCGTCTTAGAGGAATCTAACTGGGAAGAACAGGAAGGGAATGAAAATACAAATGTGCCTTGTAGTCGACTTGTGCTACAACCATCAAACCCTGATGCTCTACTAGAGGCTATAGAAGACTTGACCTACATTCAGGCCATATACCCTCAAACTACCATTGTGCTTATAATTCAAAGGATATCTTGCCCATATGTGGCAGCATCTATCTGTTTCTTCAGTGTGAAGTCAAGCAAAGACACTGAAATGCTTGTAGTTTTTTTCTGTGGAATTCTGGACAAGGCAAAAACAATACTTCTCTGATAAAAATGTTCTGAATTCTATATGAACGCAGAATTTATAATCCATCTGCCATCAGTCAAGCAGCTAGCACCACCTGAGTGGGATCACCGTCTGGCTTCTGTCAAAGACTTTTAAACACAGACTCAAGACAGCAGGCTTGCTCACAGTGTTACTGTCACAACATGTCCACAAAGTATTTTGTAAATTAATCCTGTCCTTTCTGTGACCTAATTCCACAGGGGGTGCTGCTGCTCTTACTAGTTTACCGAACATTGAATAACGTATCTCTACCAGTAACAATCAATATAACATTTACAGTTGTCATTTCCTTAATAATTTGCTGATATATATTCTTATCTACAATATGAACTCACTTATAAGCAGCATCTCTTGCAGCTGAATGCTCTCATAATGGCATATGGATGTCATTGTGTTTTTTTTATTTTATTTCCCAGAGCACTTAAATATTGAAATGTCAAACTCAAACCAGCATTTAAGTTTTTTTAGAGAGCCTGAAAGCAGTAGTAACCTTCATTGTTACTAGGAGACAGTAATTACAGGTAGTTCTTAAACTTCTGAACCTGTTGCAGGTCACCTTAAAGACATTGTACAACTGTGTGTGAAAAGAGGACAAAGAGGGGTTTCTGAGCCTCTTACCCCTCTGAGAATTAAGGTCACATGGATGGATCAGGCTCAGAAACAGTAGAAAAGTGAGGTCAAGGCAATGGAAGTTTTCATGAGAACTTTTTCACCATCATTTGTTCAAAGATAAAATGGTACTTTGATGATTTTTTTATGTCTCAGATTTGCATTGCATTTGTTTTTGTGTTGCTATATAATCTGCCATTCTGCCCAAGTAATTCATTTCTGGCACATATACTATGATACATTTTTGCTGTGGCTACAAAGAAGTGCCAGAAACATAACATAAGAAAAACAAAATAAACGCTCAACATTACAAGCTGACTAAAAGTGATGCTCGCTCTGTCAAACAGACAGTTTGCATCTGCTCAGCTGTCAGGAGGCATTAGGAGGCAACACTCGCGTATTTGTTTTGTGAAGGCGCTGGAACAGGTCATGATATTTAATCATCACTGCACTGCTGGGTTAGATTTCAAACTGGTTCTGTGTGATTTGTAATCCATCAGAACATGTTTTTAAAGCATTCAACCAAGTGTCTCGTTTTTTTTTTTGGTCGACTTATATTCGTATTCATGGATCTAATTGTTTTACTGTGGCTACTTCAATATTTTAGCATATATATTTTACAAAATGTGAAGATATTAGACTATATTAGTTCACCCCTCCCCTTTTAGTGGACTAATCGCTGTGCAGGCCCATATATCCCTGGTTGTATATATACAGCTAAAAATAACCCCACCTGCAATTAGCTAGGCAAATAATCTTAGGTTCTATAATTACTGTAGTGATTAATGTATTTGCTGCAAAAGTTAATGATGCAATTTGAAAAACTGGGTCACAAATCACTTAAATTTAGTCAAATAAATGCATCATCAAACATGTGTGTATAGTTGAAACTGTGAGAATCTACCAGGGACAAAAATATGTATTGCTTGAGACAAAATTTGATGCTTTATCTGACTTTACCAGAGATTATTCACTACACTGATATGGATTAATAGATTACTGTATATAAAATTGTTTTGTCATCCACACTACAGTTCGCCATATATTGCACTTGTATTTTCCCAGCCTTTTGTCCACATTATTACAGCATGTATCATATTCAGATACAGATACTACTTTCTATATTTCTAATTTTAGATACAGCATATACAAATGCTCAGAGTTTACATCCTTCTTGTTCTCATGCCAACACTTCAAGAAGTTAAGCAGTAGTGAATAGTGAACAAAGGTTTGTATCTATAAGAGCTACCATTACAATTATTCTTTTTCAAACCCAATTTTAACCTGAACTAGGCCTAACAAGATGTATGTCAGCGAAAAGCCCCCATATGTCTGCCAGAACTGCTATGGCACAACGGGCATCTTAATCAGATGATTGCTAAGGGTTTTTATATCGTTAACGAGCAATTAAGAGCCTTCAAACCGTGACAAACATGGGAAGGGTCTATTTAAATTCTTTGATGTTTGTGAAGGATATTTTTTGGCAAATTTTGTAAATTTCCCTAAAACTACACTCTGCTTTCAGTCTATAGGGGGCGCTATAGAGGTTACATAATTAATGTAATTAGGTGTTTCAGGGATGAGCCTAATCGGGCAAAGTAACTGTTTCAATCCTGTTTGTTGTAGGGTGGGGTCATAATAATATTTTATGTTGGGTACACTGTGGAGAATCACTGTACCAAGTTTCATTGCTCTCTGCCAAAGTAAGTGTTTCCAGGGTCCCATAGGGGTCATAAATATAGAGGCATTCTTTATTTGACCTTTATTTGACCTTTGACAGTTGAAAAAGATCCAGCAAAGACTTTTTGAGTTATTGCGTTCACAGTTTTGGCCCATAATTAATGTATTACTTAATTAATATTCATCGAAGAAGTATCCAAATCGATACAGTTCGGCGTCTTTATGGTATGTACCTGTGTGCAAATGATGAAAATGATCCAACAATTCGTTTTTGAATTATCGCGTTCACAGCTAGGATCTGCGGACGCGGACGAACACCGACATGATTCCATAATATCGTCGTTTTGCCAATATAATTATGTGTGTCTGTTTCCCCAGGCTCTAAGGTCCTACCTGCAGGAACGCATGTCTTCAATTTTGCTTTTGACATACCAAATATGTATGTACCTCAGTCATTACCACCACAACCTTTTTGTTACTACAAATTGCAAATCAACTAATTATTTCCCTCATCTGATTATCTGTTCTAGTGATCTCCCTCCTTTCTGGGTGGGACGACATGGAAGCATCTCATATTCACTTGAAGCCAGAGCGAGCAGGTCCATGAGACTGGACCGAAAATATCGAACAGTCTTTTTTGTCTCGCCAAACATGGACTATTCCAGTCTTGACATAATGGTAATTAATTTAAAACATTATTTTCTATTTGTGGAGGCAGTGGCTCAGGATGGTGGCCGTTTGATCCATGCTTTAGCTGAGTTCACACTGCTGTTGTGTCCTTGGGCTAGACTCTTCAACCAGCCTTGTATGATTGTGTTACTATGATTATCATGCATGGTGTGACTGCTTGGTTGAGAGGCCATTTGTGTGGTATGGCTGCCACATCTCTGTCAGTCTGCCCCAGGAGAGCTGTGGCTCCAAGGATAACTCATCCGTATGTGACTGGAGTACATAAGGACTCGACTGTTAGGCACTTTCGGTGGTTCACCCAATAATGATACTTTCATTGTCATTATAATTTTAATTATTATAATCACTTTCTTTCTTTCTTTCTTTCTTTCTTTCTTTCTTTCTTTCTTTCTTTCTTTCTTTCTTTCTTTCTTTCTTTCATTTATTTATTTATTTATTTATTTATTTATTCATTCATTCATTAATTCATTTATTCATCTTCTCTTTTCACAGAAACCCCATCAAGAACAGGATGAAAGAAAAGGGTTGTTCTCATCTGGAAAAACAGCACTTATCATCAGCACCAAAAAGATGGGTTATTCTCCAGGTAGGAGCGTCATGTTCATTTACTAATATTTCATCTACAGCATCGATAAACAATCTGACGTCTTATTTTAGGAGAAACCCTTGAAGTCACAGCTCAAATTGTCAACGACTCAAAGGACAAAGTCACTCCCAGATATGTCATGTATGAGAAGCAGTCTTTCTTTTGCAAAAACAAAAGAAAGACCCACACTAAAAATATCCTGGAGGAGAAAGGTGAGCCAGTGATGCCCGGGACACAGGTGACCGAGACCAAAGAGATGACGATCCCTAAAACTCTTGATCCAACTATCATCAGCTGCAAGATAATCAAACTGGAGTACAGAGTCAAGGTAGGACTGGGTTTATGCAATTATTCTTCCGTGTTCAGAGACCATTGGAGGCTCTTTAGTGTGGCACCCAGTTTGTACTTCTACTAACTCCTGCATTGCTTGACTATGCACTATATGTTTGGTCTTTGCAGGTTAACCTTGATGGGCCAATGTACTCTCCAGAGGTGAAGCTGCCAATTGTTGTGCTAACGTCTGGAGAACGGCATGGGGCTGAACCTCAGTGAGACACGAGCTGATTCAGTGATAAACACAAAGGCCTTATAAACCCATACACTCTGTTATAACATCTGCTTTTATATTATACTATTGTAAAATTATTGTATAATAAAATAAGATCAGAAAAATGTGATGTTTTTATTCCCCCTCTGGTTGGAACTGTCCGTGGGCAATACTATTATTATGATCTTTTTTTAATTTATTTATTTTTTTACTGTTTTACTGTTACCTCTATGGTTTGATGGTCTATGGTCTCTAATCTGATTTCTCCATGTTGCTGATGTTCCAGGACCATCTTTTCTATGAGCCTTCACCGTAACCCAGTACCCTAACCATGGCCCTGACCCTAACCAGTAAAAAAAAAAAAACAACAAACTTTAATATTGATCCTGGAACATCAGCAACACGCCGAAATCAGATCAACCGGAGTTCCTCATTTGTAACACAAAAAATAATAATAATAATAAATAATCATAATGGTACTTAGAAATTCCTATATAACCTGTGACCAGATCTAGCATTTTCAGGAACATCCCACAACTTTGAAGCTGTTAAAAGTTGCATAATTGTATTATTGACCTAATAATGTGTAGACTCTTGTCTTATTCTTTGTGCATCTCATATATCAGTTGTGTTGTAAGCTAGCTGCTGTCGGATCAAATTGCCCGGGTGAAAACGACACCTGTTGGTTGATCCAGGGAGACATTCCACATTGCCAAAAACGATATTGCCTGCCGCTCACCCCTTTGACAAACTCTTAACTGACCATTATCAGTGTGAACTCTTTAATTGGACCTACTAGAGTAACATTAGGTTATGACAGTGAAGCATTTCCACTTGGAGTACAACAAAGTGAAGGAGCAGGACGCCTACTATTCTCCCGGGGACACCCTCAGCGGACAGGTCATCGTGGTGACCTCAAAGGAGACCCGCGTCCAGTGCTTTTATGTCCGAGCCAAAGGAAAAGCCAAAGTGACGTGGATTGAGGGTGATGGGCTGAAGACAGAGGTGCACAGCGAGAAGAAGAAATACTTCTACTTTGAACATATCATTCTTCAGGACAAAAACAAAGGAGATGGTTGGTATTTAACAGTAAGATTAGAGGATTGGAGTCTGCATGTCTTCCCCCTGTTTCTGTGGGTTCTCTCTGGGTACTCTGGTTTCCTCCCATCACCCAAAGACATACATGTGTAAGGGGAATCGATCTAAATGGCCTCTAGTCAACAAATGTGGAAGTAAATGGTTGTCAACTTGAACATTGTCCAGGGTGTAGCTCGCCAAAGAAAGGCCCATTGTTTCTTGGGATTGTGTAACCACAGAAACTATGGCCAAACACTTATATAGCAAATTTATATTAACAATTTAGCAGGATGGCTAATGCTAATGCCCTTCAAAAAGCATGCTATTAAGATGGTATTTTTGTCCAGGTTCAGAGATCATTGGTGCTGGGAGGAATGTGTTTCCTTTTACATTTGAAATTCCAAACACGTGAGTACAGAACCGGTGGCTCATATACAATAGCATGATAAGCACTACTAATATTTTGTTTTTTTACAGTGATATGCCGTCGTCCTATCAGGGCAAATGGGGCAGAATCGCGTACAGTTTACGAGCACAGCTTACAGTGAACATCTGGATTATCCACAAAACTAAGATCGAGATCCCTTTTCGGACCAAGGCGGAGTATCCATTTGCCTCTAAGTCTGACATGATTATAATGGGACTTAATGTATGGATTTACTTCTGTGGGCTATGATGTGGACTATATTGGGGCTCTCTGTTATGTCCTGCATTTGTGTTTTTATAGGAACAACAACAAACTACCAGGATCTCATTCTGCGGTGTTGGTAAAGTCACCATGAATGTTATGTCAGAAAGAATGGGACTCAAGCAAGGTGAGTTTAAGATAGGCTGGGTCACTACATACATACTCAAATACGTGAATGGGGTTTTGATGGAATTTATTTTCTTTGGAGCTCCCCCTACTGTTCTGGAGAATAGCACTGTCTGAATACACAGGAAGAATGCTAAAAATAGACTTATTAATAAATGTTCTATTTCTTTGTGCTTGTTGAAAAGCAATTGGTGTTTCTCACAAGATCTGTGAGGCAAAGCAAGCTTTATTCACCCCACAGTAACTCATTCACCCATCATATTGACTCTTAAAGGTGTAGTCTGTAAGTTGCGTAATAAATTCTTAAAAATGTAAAAAATGGTTTATCAGTCCCTGTTCTATGATGTAATGTATATTTAATTTCTCATGATTATTATTTTACTTTAGTCCCTCCCCTGGCATCTATAGCAGCCTCGGATCAGACTTTGTAGGTGAACACTTTGACCAATAACAGTCGAGTTTTACTTTAGTCCTTCCCCTGGCCTCCAACCTACTTCACATCATAGAACAGGGTCAGATAGTTAATTTTGATATATTTTTTTCTTATTTTTTTGGAACTTATAGACTACACCTTCATGGCAAAAATAATAGCGCAAAATGTTGCACTGTTCCTCTTTAAACATGATTTGCCATAATAAAATGTGTTGATCTGTCCATAGATGATGCCATGGGAGTCTCTGTAGAAGTGGTCAATGAGTCTTCGAGAACAGTGACCCCAAAGTTGTACCTATGTGAGAAGCAGACATTTGTGGCCCAGTCCAAACACATAGTCCATTATAATGATATCTTATTTGGAGTTGGAGATGAAGTTTCAGCTCAGAGCAGCCACACTGTCACCACAGTCCTGAGAATCCCCCCTCATCTGCCTCCGACCTTCTTCAACTGCTCCATGATGAAACTGGAGTACAGGCTAAAGGTATGTATGCTTACAGTAAATATGTCTACTGTGGGAAGATTGCAATGGCTTGATTGTTAACCAAATGCTTTTCTAGTTAGTTTTTTATGAATATACAATAATTTATGATTCCCTGGTTCTGATTTCATGACAGATGATAAAATATAGTGGGATACCAAAGATTTTAATTGGGTTATAGTGCAAAACCAGACCAGGAAGTTGGGTCCCAATTATATGCCCCTTTTCCACTAGTACCTACCCAGCTCTACTTGGCTCAGCTCTACTCTACCGGTTCGAATCCCCGCCCGAGCGCATACTGTTGTTGTGTCCCTGGGCAAGACACTTAACCCACATTGCCTATGAATGAATGTGGTTGTGTAATTGGTGTTTGGTGGTGGTCAGTGCAAAATGGCAGCCACGCTTCTGTCGGACTGCCCCAGGGCAGCTGTGGCTACACAAGTAGCTTACCACCACCAGTGTATGGAGAGATTGAATAATGTAATTGTGAAACGTCTTTGAGTGTCCTAAAAAGCACTATATAAGTACGATGCATTATTATTTTTAATAAAAAAAGTACCCCCTTAATGTGGGCGGGACATCACACCCCTCAGCCAATGACAGTCCAGCCAATCAGTGTCAGGCAATTTGTTTTAGTTTCATCTTGACTCACTTGTAACCATGGAGAAACAGGTACTAAAATAGTACCTGTTTCAGGCGTTAACAACTAATTTGCAAGTGTGAAAACCAGTAGGTACCGGTGGTAAAATGATGTTTGTTGAGCAACAGAAAGACAAATGGCAAAATATTTAAGCTTAATTGATTTCTTTGTTTCTCATTATGTTCAATTAAAAATATATATTAATTTGTGTTGGTGAACAGTGCCACAGTCAGGCTAAAAACTGCATCAGAAAAGAGAGACAACAACAGCTCTACTTCCTTTACTATCATTTACATGTATATTTTCCCCTCAGGTCACTCTTGATGTACCTCAGCAAAGAGACTCTGAGATCAAACTCCCTCTGGTCATTCTCGTAGGTTCACCAAAACCACATCAACAGAAACCAAAGAGGTCAATCTGGTTTAGAAAATTTCTTGGTTAAATGTTTTTCAAGGCTCAGTGTTGGATTGAATATGACCAAAATGAATAAAAGATTTGAAAACTCAAACCATGATGCTGTAAGTTTTTACAACCAACAGTGGAAGTGTCTGGATAGTGACTAGGGCAATTTCAATAGATCATTATCACAATATTAGAAAATGCTACTTGGTCAAATACACTATAGTCTCATAAATGATGTATTGTTTATTACACGCAATAAAAAAATAATTAGAATTTGATTCAGTTCTAAATAATTTTGAAGTTTGTGTCACACATTTATCTCAATTGAACCATTACCATGTGGTTAATAAAGCTGTCCAATACACATTACAATTTCAACCACCATAATGCACATCACACATTATTTTCCTTATACAGTGTAGCCCTGTCATAGTTTTACCATATGATAACATGTCCCATAAATGAAGCTATCTCAGTTGCTATAGAAGGTAAATATTGAGTCTGTAGTAGATGAATTACAGGGAGGAGGTTTCTCACACTCATCCTCGATAAGACTAAGACTCATGTTGCAACAGAATGAAGACATTTATATTTGAACAAACATGTGTTTCCCAAGTGGTGGCTCTTAAGTGAAACCAGCCCCATGATCTTGACAGGAGGTAAAACATGATTCAAACTGAGTGGTTTATGGTCCGGATCCATCCGGGCGACTCACATCTGGCTGTTGTGACACTTCTCAAAACACAAACTGTGCCTTAATGACTAAAGAGCCAGGTTTAATTTTTTTTTATGTTCATGTCAATAAGAATTCACATTGTTTTTAGGTTTTTGTTATCTCAGCTGAAACAATACATGAGGGTATCTCTTGGGGTTTCCATTTTCCAGATGAATTTTATCATTGAATATGTATTAATATTAAAAAGGCTTACAATTGACTATCTGACCCTGTTGTAAAGTCAGTTGTCTGTAGTCTGTAGAGGCCAGGGGAAGGACTAAAGAAAACCTGACTACTATTGGTGGTGACCCACAAACTCTGATCTGATGTTGCTGTAGAGTCCAAGGGAGGGACTAATGTAAAATAATAATTATGAAACAGGGTCGGATAAAGCATTTTTTTTCCTCTAACTTATTTATATATTTTAGTGCGTTTTAGAGAATTTTTATGCTGCAAGGGTATTTTGAACATAACTGTAAGAGTAGGATATCATGTTGAATCTATTTAGGAGCTAGATTAACAACATGTAAAATATAATGTTAGAGACATCCTTGATTTTGACACCATAAACACCTTGGTGATTCCATGGATTAATAAGAGTTTCTTCAGATTTTGCTTTCACTGACTCGTCATACATTTTCAGGGGAAAAGCATCTGAACAAAAAAAAACCAAACAGCTTCATACACCTACATTAAAATAAAAAAAAATTGTAGAGTGTTGCATATTAAAAATCTGTCAGTTCTCAAGGTTGATTTCTCCCTGTTACTGTTGCAGATCTTGCCTAGTAACCAGCCGCCTCTCCCACACAGGCTAACCCACCGCCTGATTTGCCTGAATTTTGAGAGAGAGAGGGGTAAGGGGGGTGTGGGCCTCTGTGGTACATCTCAACTTTGTACTGCCAGCGCCATGACAACCGTGCGGGCCTGCTGGCGACTCCCTGTCTTCATCTGCCGCGGTTGCTATGGTAACCCCCCCACGGGAGCTCCCAGGATCAGCGGGATGGGCGTCCAGGCGGCTCACTACTCCACCGACGACTGGGGAGTGAGGAGGCCTAGTGAATGCGTGTGAGAGTGTGCAGGGTTTTATTTGAGGAGAACTAATATTGGAACTATACCCTTATACCAGAACTCAATATCTTTAGTTACAAAGTTTCCTAAAATAAGAAATTCTTAATAATAATAATTCTTATCAGACCCTGTTCTATGATGTAATGTAGATTTCATTTTTCATGATTATTATTTTACTTTCGTCCCTCCCCTGGCAAATACAGCAGCATCGGATCAGACTTTGTAGGTGAGCACTTTGACCAATAGCAGTCCAGTTTTACTTTAGTCCCTCCCCTGGCCTCTACAGACTACAGACAACCTATGTTACATCATAGAAAATAACCTTTTCAACAGAACTCCCTTATTTTGTAATAATGTGATATATCAAAAGGCTTATACAGGTCTGTGGTTATCAAACTGTAGTAGGAACATAGGCACCTTCTAGTGCCACTCAGTTCTTTGCAAATCATTTAGACCTGTTTTTTGTAATGATAGTATACCCCAGATTACATAGGAGCTTATTTAGTCTAGAGTTAGACCTGATTCTGACCTGACCCTGGTTTAGACAAGTTTAGCCCTGATTTAGGCTCATATAATTCAATAAACTGTTACTTGGATTTTCTAGAGGTGGGAGAAGACGAATGGCCAAAAATATAGTTAGCTTTATAAAAAACACACACTGCTGCTACATACTTATTACATAGAGAAGCTAATTGTCTACTTTTGTTTTGTTTTTAGTATTCATATTGTTTGCTTATTTGTTATTCATCTGTATTTTGATTGTTCTGTGTTGTGTATAGTAATTATATCACGTCGGTCCGCGTCCGCAGATCCTAGCTGTGAACATGATAACTCAAAAACGAATTCCCGGCACCGTTTCAACATTTGCACACAGGTGCATACCATAAAGACGCAGAACTGTATCGATTTGGGTACTTCTTCGATGAATATTAATTAAGTAATTAATTAAAAACGGGCCAAAACTGTGAACGCAATAACTCAAAAAGTCTTT
>JAVQKC010062921.1:0-18326 GCA_036025475.1 Philypnodon macrostomus
AAAAAGAGAAACCTTAGGGAGAACCACATGATAGAGGGATCCACTCCCAGGACGGACAGGCTGTAGATGTGTCCAGGACATATGGATGAGGTCCTTATGCTTCATGTAACTGTCCAGAAACTGTCTTTGTATTGTCTTTGTAACAGACAAACAGACTTTTTATACCCTCTAGTTGTTTCTTGAACTAACAAGTCTGATTTTAGTTGTTCTAATAATGATGAATGGGGTTGTCTGCTCTCAACCCTGTTAAAGCTTCATGTTTGCATCAATATAGACTTGAATGTAAATGAGTGTTGAAGCTGCTGGAGCAGAAAGAGAATATGAGATTTCTTGGTGTCTTCAGTTCAGGACCATGTTAAAAATGCACAGGTTTCAGAGTTGATAAGCAGTCGAGGGGCTTGTACTTCCAATCAAAAATAGTTTTCTAAAAAGTAGAGAGAACGTACTACTTTGTTTTACTACTAAATATATACTTAGTTGCCAGTTGAGTTACTGTCATTGTCAGTAATGGCATGAATTGATTTCCTTTATCACTATATTCAACACTTCTTTCATATTTGGCCCTTTACGGCCCTTTCAAAAAAGCAAACCAAGACCACAAACACAGGTAAAATACATAAAAATTACATATAATAATAAAATAACATTATTGATGGCCCATAACGTGAAACAATTAACAAAGCAACCTGTCCTTTTTAGATGTTGCTGATCATAGAAAGTTAACTCAAACTTTTATATAACCACATTTTATGGGTCTAAATGTCTTTAAAGATTTGTCTCCTCAAATATATCAGTAGCTTTGTCTTGAGTACACTCTGGTTGTGTGTATATTTTTCTTGTTAATCCCAGAAGGAGCGTGACGATCCAGTTAATCTGTCCGCCAGCGATGCACCGTGACACAAAGCTGTTTATTTCCCCGTCTTACCATCTCTCGCCTACTTTCTCTCTCCTCGTGTGATGCCTAATCAACTTTGTATCAAGCTAAATAATGCCAGAGCGTGAAATCGGTGTCTTCAGTCAGAAAGCACTCCCAAGTCTGTACTACAAGAGAAGGCAATTACAGTATGTGGCCCTCCCCTTCCCTCTGCACCACAGCACTTCATGTAATTCACTATATGGATGGGGAAGTGCACATGCACCTTTATTTGCCCAAAGTGATCATGGCAGCAAGAATAAAGACTGTCCATGTACATTTATAATAGGAACATTTGGTATGTCCTGACATTTCTAGTATGGAAATTGATCAATTTGCCATCATCATGCTTGGGACCCTGCAAAATCTGTACAGTTTATATGCAGTTTATATTTCTGTATGTCTTCAATTGGCCCTCCAACTAAATGTCACTATCTTGGGTGTATGCCACCTAAGGCCAATAGTTGCTGTCAACTATAATCCTTAACTGAATAACTGAATGCTCAAGAATGAGTGAAGGTTTTTCTTCAGAAATCAGATTTTGACTATTTCTGTGTAAAGTTCAAAAATCCAGTAGTGGTCAAAGCAGTTCAATTCAATATTCAATTGTTCAGTCCAAGCCACCTTTACATGACTTAAATCTTTGTCGTTCTATATTCGGATGCTCAGTTCGAACTTCTAACAAACAGCAGGTTTGTCTTAAAGTGAATAAACGTATTGAGTTGCCGCCATGAGATGAGATAAATAGCCCTTTTTTTTATTAAGGAGTGGCCGTCATTGGTTGAACAGGTGTACCTAATAAAGTGGCCGGAGAGTGCAAGTTCACTCGTGGTGTGAACTTCATCTTGTAAAGTTGAATTTGCAGTTGACCTAATAAGAAGACTAGATAAGATGTCTTTGTACTGCTCCTGTCCTGTAAGTGTGACGGAGAGTGAACTCTGTAAGCGTGTCCCCGGCGCAGAAGACAGAGTGTGTGTTGTGTGTTATTGGCGCAGTTATTTCTGGGACGTCCCCAGAGCTCAGGTCCTCCAGAGGCACCCTCCCTGTCCTAGTCCTGCCCTCTCTCTGTCCCACTGTCCTCCTTCATGTCCCCCTTCAAGCTGCAGTACCTGATATTTTTCACTTTGTGTTTGAGCAAAATTAATTATTCAGTTAAAAGTACAGCTTAACAGAAGTCATCTGACAAAAAATTAGACTTCAAGACCCTCTGTGGGCTGTATTATAAGGGTTTTTGTTTTGAAGCGCAGGGACACTTTTTTTTAACCAATCACAAGCGTCCACAGGACAAGAGCGCTCAGATTGGTTGAAACATTGTTTATATATCCAGAACTAGAATCTATCAGGAATAATGTGAGGGAGCTGTTTTTTTTTTTATTTAAAAAGTTATTTTTATTATGACACTTCCTGCTTTGTGTGAGACCGTGACAGAGGGTGGGGAAGGGGGGGCACATAATTCAAACTTTTTTTAAAAAGTTTTTTTTCTTAGACAAAATCAGGTCTTGCAACTTTCAGTCTTCCGTTCACTCACTTGTACTCCCTCCCTCCCTCACCTTACTGCTCATGTCGGCGTTGCTATCGATTGCTCTTCCTGCTCGGCGCGCGCTGACAGACAGAAAAACAAATGTCAGATCTGAGAGCCTCTTTAATCTCAAGCTGTGAGGTTTGGCCCTGAACATCAACTCTGCTCTTGTTGGCGCCTGCGTGTGAGCGTTCGCCACGTGAGGAAGAGTGGGAATAAATTTGGACTGTGTTAATAGGTTCTTCTTTCCTTGTTGCAATACTGTGCGAATGTAATTTGATAAGTGATACAGTGAGCAATGCTTTTCATATTGGGCCATCTGTTGACAGGAAAATATTTTAGAATTTCTCTATTTGAACATTTCTCATTGTAAGATACTAATCAGAGCTGATGGCAAAATCACATCATTAGAGAAAACAACTTCACTTCAAAGTCGACAGATTTCACAACCGAAAATCCCTTTATGGCCGTGGTTTCCAAATGGTGGGACATGATCCAAAAGTGAGTTATCTGAAGACTGATGATTCAATTCAGTTTTATTTGTATAGCCCTATATCACAATTAAAGTGTTAAGATGTTTCAAAAGTGCCATAAATAGTAAAATGATTAGTAAAATTGAGTTACAATAAAATGATTACCGGTAGTTGTATTCTAGTTGACATTTGTATTGTGACCTATTGTACTGACATTTTATGGACTACTTTAACTGATCAAATAAAAAATATATTATATCCTTCAGGACAATTTTAAGCTGTATTGTTTGTCCTCATTTATAAACTTGTGAACTCAATAAGTCTCAGTGTATACTATAATGTACACTGTGAACATTAGAATTCTTCAAAATAGAGGAAACAATCCTGCCAAAATATTGAGATGTGTCTTTGATTGTATACCCTTTTATCCACTGAAGGCTTTAAAACAAATGCTAAGAATAAAATGTAAAAATAAACTTCTGAGTAGCTGACACAGTGACATAGACTCAGTAGTGGAGCAGACAGTGGAAACATGCAGTGTGTGATTACAGAGGGACTATGGCACTGGGCACGACTGAGAGGGCGACCAAGCTTGTCCGCCAGGCTTTGTGTTGTTGTGCCATCCATCTAAGCCCTCTGCTACCTCCGTCCCCTCACAGCTCACCACTGTCTGTGTGTTTATGTATTTTAAGGGTGTTTTATTCAGAATGCAGGCGGGCAGGGAGAGCCTTTCACTGCTGATAAAAGTATTTGGTTAATCAGCTTCTGTCCCCTCTCCCAAGTGTGCGTGTGTATGTCTATGTACGAGCGCATGTGTCTGCGTCCCCAGCACAGGCCATTGAAGTTTGGGAGACTCCCAGGAGGCGGGCTGCATGGATGGAGATTGGCATCAGATCTCTGCCAGTAGCGTCACAAAGTTGTTCCATTGAGACAGTCAGAGCAGCCAATGAGAGAGTCCCTCCGGAGGTGAGGAGGAGAGGCAGGGGGTGGGTTTTGTAAGCCCCGATTTCATCCAAGTGAGACAGGACAGTGCAGCACGGTATGGCATTTAGTTCAATGTTCACATTAGGTCTTTACTGGTACTTTAACATTTCAAACCTTAAGTGTCAAACAGTGTAGTAGGAGTTGCAGTTTGGCGCTATGATTTGTTCTGTAGGCTTATGTAATGATTTTGCCAATGGGATGAACATTTGTATTATACCAGTGTGGTGTGAATGCATTATATAATACTCCATGGGTCTGTGAACAAATGAAACATGAAGAAACAAATACAAAAAATAAACGAACATTATATTTTTTTGTAGTTTTTCATTAGGTTTAGTTACTGTCAGTCATTTTCTAAATTGTATTTTGCTCATTTGCAGCCTCAGTCATTTACACCCATTGTTTTTATATCTTATATCTTATTTAATAGTAAGGACACCACATTTGACCTTTTTATACTTAAGAAATGAACTGATCAGTGATTATTGATCTAACCATATCTTACCAAACTACTATAGTGTGGTGGAAACTAGCCAGAGATGTTGCAGGAGGAGGATGGATGTGAATGTGAAGACACACTCAGATAAAGGAAAAGAGAGAGTCGGATGACAATTACCCTCTTGACTTGTGTCCAGCACCAGTTGTCAATCAGCGCGCCCTCTGGGAATAGAAGTCACCCCTCATTGGCTGCTCTGACTGACATCCCGCCTCCCAGGGCCACCCAGCCAATGCGTGATTGGCCACACTGACCCGTTCATCAAGCGAGATGTGGGAACACCAGAGCCCCTGGATGCCAGGGGAATACATGGCCCTGATACGCCGCTTGCATTCATGTGTTGTCGAGCTGCACCAGACAAAGGGCTTTCTTTACTCTGGGCTGTAACTGCTTTCATGGGACGCAAGAGAAACAAAAAGATGGAATGGGTGTAAGTGGGAGCGGGACGAAGTGTGTGAGAAAGATGTGGAGAGACAGAAAGAGAGAGGTTTGAGATGGATGTTCTCTTATCAAGTAATGATGAGTGAGTGTGGAAGGCAGGCACACTGAAGTAAGAGTAAAGACAAGGGAGAAGAACAGAAAAAAACTGAACATTTCTCAATTCTAAAATGTTAGTATTGGCTGGAGATAATAAAGAATCCTTTTGGGAACTTTATGCAACTTGAGCTTGTTAATTCTATCGCGCTACAGTGGCAACTATAGATCCTATAGAGAGAACAGGCTTCTGACATGGTATTGAGCCTTTCTTGTAATGATAAAGATTCATTGCTGAGCTACTCAAATCAGAGATTTTCTTGTTCAGGTCTAAATTCTTCAACAAACCAATGCCAACAAAAACAGTTATTTTTTAAAAGATAATAATTAATGTAGATGGCCAGAGTGTCACTAGTGACTATTTTTTGAACGAGGGATACTATACTTTCCTTATTTACTCATAAAGAATTTAGTATACATCTGGAACACAATACTACACTGTGGTAGAGCTGGTGCAAATTGGATACAAATTGGATATTATTATGAGCTATTATGTGTTCGTGCATGTGTTTAATTAGTGACAACAATGTAAATATTTGTTGATTATGATGCACAACAATAACTTGACTTGTAGCCCCTTGTTCCAGTTACTCCCTCCTCTTGTAGCATGTACTGTGTGATGTGCTGTCAAACTAAAATTAGAACATGCAGCCACCTTCAGAACAACAAATATGTGGGGTATGTTGTGTGCGGATGTTCATCGGGGCTATAGTAAAAAAGTTAAGAACAAAGAATAGGACGTGATTAACGAGATATGTATCTAAAATTATGTTTCATTATGTTTACATTATCTCTTGCACAGATGTGTATTTTGCATTTTTTGTGACCGTTCAGTTTTGTCTGCTATGCATCTTTTTATAATTGAATCTTTTTTTAAATGTATTCTTTCTTTTTATATTGCTTGTATTTCATAACTGTAACAAGCAAGTTTCAGTAAGGATTGACTACACTCGGTGGCCACTTTAATAGGTAGACCCCTCACCTAATGAAGTACCATTTTATAGACACATCTTGAAATTTGCGATCTCATATACTGTACGTATGTGTGCTTGCTTTGTTAAAAAAGTCAATACAGTAATGGTTAAAAAACAGTCCAAGATCAACTCTTGTAAATGCTATTAATAGATACACTTGAACAAAATCTGTCAATCATACTGTATATGCTTTGAGATGTAAATAAAAAATCTTCAGTCCATAACAATAGACCCCATGTTTCTATATACCCCATAGTTGTTCCCAGTCTGTTTGTTAGATTGACTCTTGTGAAAGAAGATGCTGCCTCTATTCCCAGCAGCGTCCCATTGGCGTCGTGTCACACATAGATCATGCTCCAGGGTGTGTTTACATGTTTTTGCTGAACACACGTTTGATCTGAAGCCATCTGCACTCTCCATATTCTTCTGGCTCACGTACAGGTATGACACTTGTGCATTGTGTGGCTCTTCAACTCTGAGTCATGTTGGCCACGTTACAAAAGGCATAATCTTAGTGTTCAACCGTCACTTATTCTAAGATAAAGTCAATCATCATAAATTGTGGAACTTCCAGAAGCCACTGAAATGCAAATTCAAAACAAAGTTATTGTTTCACTGCTTCTCAGTCTCATCCAAAGCAGCACCTGTTTCAAAACTGTTTACTACACATTCATAATAGTGCATACAAAATACTCTATTTAAAATGATATTCAGTTTTGCAAATCTGATCAAATGCATGCCATTGCAGCAGTTTTGTCAATATTATTTTTTTAAACCCGGCTATTTTGATTGCTTGGTTAGAGAAAAGTTGACATAAAAATATACTATTTGTTTGATGTGCTAAATTTACTGAAGGGAATTTTGAATAATAAACTAAAAATAAAAAAGTCTTTGCTTAGATGTCTACAGTTTTTTATTAGTATCCAAGCAATAGGTGCTGCCAGTAATCATCCTAACACAATGTATTGCTGAAAGCTCCTTCTCTTCTTCTGACTGCTACTAAAGAACAGCCGAGCACCGCCGCCCCTCAGCAGCCCTCCGACGGCCCCCCGGTGTGTAGGGTTCACTGTAATGGTGTGCATGTCTCTGAGGGGGGCGCAGGGAGGATATGGGAATCTAAATAAAGCTATGTGAGCTTGTCTAATGAAACACACTGTACTCCCCAGTGTCTCATCAGCAAAAAATGGCTTTTATCAGACAGCAGACTTACCACTGCATGTAGGTCTTTATATAGCATCCAAAACTCCTCCTAACTTAGAGCATTACACAACTATTTCCTTACCTGTATTTGGAAGCTTTATCGAGTTGTCCAATTGAAAATGACATAAACACATTACAGTATAAAGTATGTGGTAGTCGTTTGCTTGCACATACACTAAGACATAACATCATTGTGTTATGTTTGATGGTATATATTGGGGAGTGAGGTGAGGTGTAGCAGGAAAAATGTAAGCTTAAGGAATTGTGATGCTAGATAAACAGAGCATCTCTAAAATGTCAGCTTCTGTGAGGTTTTGGCCAGGAACACATTTCTATTTAAAACACCTTAAAAAAAAATCTGTATAGTTTGCACTTTGTAATGAACTTGCTTTGTCTTGGGTTGCTGTTTAAATCTGTATTTAAGTCGGGGTAACCATGGAGAGTATAAGTTAACTATCCAAGAACAAAGGATCCTTAAAGTGTTTATCTTACTTCTAAAAGGAGAAAAGCTTGAGTGATTTATAACTTCTTGTTTTGACTTGGGCTCCTGGCGCTCTTTCAGTGAGGATTTGGAATAAAAGTAGGATTTCAAGGAGAGTCCGACTTACTGAAAGGAATCCTTTGGGCCAGTGTGGGGCAGGGGTGAGTAGGAAACCTCATTGTGTTACTGCTAGAGTCATTTCCTGTTTGTGTGCCAGCTCCACTTCCCTCCTTCCTGTTGTACCCAGGAAGTGACTGTGACACTCAGGCTCTGATCAGCGCCATATGTGGGATCAAGATTTGTTTCAGGACACTAGTGGTCACGAATGTCTCTGTTTACATCTGACTTTATTTTTGGGAACAGTGTAGACCGTTTTCCCTATGTCTTGTGAAAAGCCAATGATTCACACATCAGTATTGACATATATTATTGTCAATCAACACAAGGGTTTAATCCACTACGACAGTTTTTTAACCCACCATTGACCCATCACCCAACCAACCAATATGAAAAAATGTGCTCTTTGGGTCATGTGACTAATCATCCAATCACAGCACTTCAACATACACACTGCAACTATAGGTCATATGTTGGACATGGCCATACAATAAAATATCTCATTTACAGTTATACTTTTCCTCTGCTACAGTCCTGGCTCTCAGTCCCACAATAAGTACTTATGTGTTTTCTGTTTCTTTTTCCCTCAGCGGTTGACGAAGGGGAGGCATCTGAATGCTCTGGGCCCTGGGATGAATCAAGCATCCAGACAGGTTAGTACACACACAGAGCCATATTATTTGTGCAGGTCGGAGCCAGCGGTCACATCTAGTGCACACACGTCCATATAAGCTTCTCACACACGCGATTTATAATATCAATTCCACATGGTTTTACAGCAGCCTGCTCTGAGGGACTTGAAGATGGAGGCTTATAGGAAAGTATTAGGTAAAAGACAAACCACATTAAAGGAGATTTGATAGAGAAAAGTCTGAGAAGAAGATGTGGAAACAGTATCTGGTCTCAAAGGGTTGGGTTTGAATGGAAATAAACCATGAGGGGCTTCTGCAGGAGGACCGAAGGGTGGAGGAGGGCTCAGAAAGACATATCTGTTTGACTACTCTCTGTGGTCCACTGATGTCCTGGGACCAAGTCAGAAGAAATTATGAGCTTTTCTTTCCTTTTTATTCTTCTCTGGGATTGTGTTTTCTTTGTGGTTTCTCAAAAGCCATCACACTATTTTTCTTTCTCCATCTCTTCAGACAGCAACATGGACACTCTTAAATTATCCTCACTTGAACCTTTGGCTTCTGGAAGAACCAGAAGCAGATGCTCGCTTGACTTCATGTAGGCGACTGGAAAGTCACCATAGAATTCTTTTACTTTTTCTTAGTTTCTTATAGTTGCATTTGTAATAAACCACTTAAGCTGTGCTATTTGAAGAAAACCTCACCTTTTTTTTTACCTAAATGTTTTTGTTGTCTTGATAGAGTAGCAGAGTGGAGATTGTGGGTTTGATTCCCAGGTGTGGAGTAGGAAAATTCTTAAATTGCTTATATTGATTAGCGTGAGACTGAATGGTCTCCAACTGTCAGCCCTGCAACCAAAAACTTAAGTTTCAAGGGCAGGTGTCAGGCTCCTACCCCTAATGGCAATAAGTGATATATAATACATTATCATGCAATATTTCTGATAATGTTATCAATCTTTTCTTTCCCCTGTATCTTGAATATGAATATCCTAATTTTTCATAAAGTAGCAGACAGCAGTTTGACCAGTGTGTTTGTTAGCTGCAGTGTTTTGTGCTCTGGTTCGCAGCCAATCAGGCGCGAGTTAAACACTTCCTCTGACGGGCACCCAGCTGGGAAATAAGATCCTGCTGAATGTGGTAAATACGCTGTTATCTCTCTGTGTGCGCGTCTCTCGTTCAGCTCTTTGGGGAAGGAAGCAAAGGAAAGTTGGACCCCTGGGGTGTAACATGACGTAGGCTAAACCCTACGAACTATGCCCCCCTCCCCCTTCAGACTCAGTGCTAACTCTCCTCCCGAGGCCTGTGTACACCTCATAGCGGGCGTGCGAGTTAAGGGGGGTGCTGACGGAGGTCCTGGGTGGCTCACCAGAACTGCTGTGTATGTCAGATCCTGCAGGAAGCCTGGGTCCCATGACACACACACACACACACACCTCCTTCCCTCTCATACACTCTCACCATAAAAACATACTGTCCCATATTTCCTTACTCAGCCACTCTTTCAATTTTGATTTTTTACAGTCAATTCCCCGTCCCGGCATCCTCACCATTACTTTTCTCTGCACGATCATCTCTTTCGCTACTTTCTGCCTGTGTTTTTTCTTCTTTCTTTTTTCGTCTCCTGCTTTTTTATGCCAAGGTCTTATTCACACTACAGGATAATCACAATGACTGATAATGACAGTCACGTCTAATAATAGCCCAGTTTAAAACCACTCTAGGTCTTGATAGTCTACACACAGTCTACAGAACCTAGTGTTTTACCTTTTAATTATTGAAATAGATTTGATGCTGGCCTGCTGGAGTTAAAAGTTTCGAGAAAAGTTTTGAGAGATGAGATGAGCAAGGGACCAGACCCCACTTTTGAAAAAAAGTCAAATGAAAAGTAGGAGGGGCTGGCTATGGGAGTGTGGCAACTGGCTACACTCTCAATATCCTTTTTCTGCCTCTAGTGCCCCCTCTGTCTTGGTGCCAAATGGGGTTGCCAGTAGTCATGGTGTGAAGACATTAAATCATAGGTTTTTACATGAGCTCAGATGTAGCTGGTGTGAATGAGACAATGTGAAATCATCCTCCAGACCCTTGTTTTCCTCCGCTCCACTGTAGTCCACACATTACACACTGGTGCTGCATGTTTGTGTTGGCTGTTCACAGTGATTTCATACAGAAACAGGCAGTGAGTCATGGTGGAAAAGGATGGTCAGATCCTTGGGCTGAAATCAAGACACACTGTAATATCATGTGAATTAAGTGTTGATGGTGTGTGCAAGAACACCACTGGATTACCAGAAAATAGCCGAATACCTAGATACCTGTGGTGATGTAATACCAATAGCCTGGGTTTTGTAGTCGTTAAAGATTTTTGAAATTATTATTTAATTTACTTGTTGGTGAGATGTATAGCTAATCATGTTTAAGCCATTTTAAAAGGTAAAGCCATTAATCACAATTAATTATATCAATATAAAGAAGACCAGAAGATCATTTAAAAATGGCTTTTCATGGAATCACAGCCAAGATGCATATTGTAAGGACCACATGTTTTTTTGAATGGCCATGGCAAAATAAACATATTGATTGATGCAACACTTTGAATTGTTGCAGTCAGTTAAAAATGTTTTCGTGTGACCAAATGTATTATGCTCTTCGTCTTGGTAATCACTAACTTGGGCGTTTTCCTGCTTTTGTGATATCTTTGTGATGGCCAGAGTGGAGAAAAACAGGACACTGGTTTCTCTGCCACTTCCCTTATCCTCCCCTCTCCGCTGTACCCTCTGGAGGTCCATAATGTAGATTTAATTTCCCCAAGGCTAGCACAGGAAAACAGCTTCCCAATGTGTGTGTGAACTATTATTGCCTGCCTGTGACAGCGCACCGGGCGTCGCAGTTTTTTGTCTCGATTGCGGCATTTAAGCTCGGCCATATTTTAATAAGTGAGCATCTGTCATGTGCAGAAGTGATATTTTGTTGTGTGTATTTGTCTTTTCCGCCTCCTTCCGTGACGCAAGAGCCTCTTTCATCATCTTGTTTCCAAACAGTGGTGTTGGGTGCCTTGGGTCCCTTGCCGCAGCGTCTCCCATGGGTGTAAATGCATTTGTGTGTGTATAACTGGTGCTGTGGATAGGCTGAGCTTCTCTTGGGAGGGGCAAGGCCTTGTATAGTAAAAAAACACTAGTCTATGATGAGGAAAAAGAACATTAGGTGGGAGGCAGGGGAGAGTATGGAAGGAGGAGGAGAAACTGCTTCTTTATATAGCCACCTAACACATCGTCACAAACACAGTATAGTGGTACAGAGCGGGGGGTGTCTCCTGGGAGCAGCCGGAGCAGGCCTGTGTTGTTTTGTCCAGTTGCACCTGTTCACCCTGTTTGTTGCTGCACAGCTTTAAGTGTGCACTCAGCACCAAATGTGACCACTATTCTTTGGATCTGCAACGTTCTCAAACCTGCGGAGAATGCCATTTGCCAAAGCTATTTGGTATTTATAATCATTTAAATGATTAACATTATTTTTAGGCGGTGCAATTGTTTGTCAAAATTGAAAAACATACTTGTGCAAAAAATGGTAAAGATAAGCACCACTTCATAGTAATGTGAAAATAACAAAGTGTAAAACCAACGAGGTGTAAAACTAAAACTGCAATAAACAAAAGACCTGCAATATTTGATTTCCCAAACACAGACAAAATTCCACCTTGATCAAATTATAAATAAGTGATAAAGTGTAATACTACACAAGGTCTAAACACAGAGGACCAAAATGAAACTGCATTGCATAGAGTTATTTGCAATATTACAATTGCTCATATAACAATAACAATACGTCCATAATATATATTGGTGCAGCTCTATCTACTGTCTTTATACTTCTGTCATTCAAACATCTGAGAAAGTAAAAAACATCTCAAACAAGACTTCACCCATACTTGCTGTACATGACGCACAGGTTCATAAAAAGTAGACTAAAAATAAAAATTACGCCTTTCAGCATAAACCAACCAGTCAATAGCTTCAGCGCCTTTAGAAAGTGTGATCAGGTCTATAACTGGATATTGTGCTGTGGGCTGCAAAGGTTCACTGTACAGTGTCCCCTGGGACCAGGAGAGCTTTATATGAACAAGGAAGAATAGGCTTTGGGCTGTGTGTTCAGCATCTGCACCAATAAACAATATGTGCAAAAGGTAGTATTTTAGTATTTTATCTTACAGTATTAAAATATATTACAATTTTGATCTTCTTGTACTTCAACATGAGTAGTATTATTTTGGAGTAAATGAGTACGGTTACTACAAGTACTACCCCGTTTTGTATGTCACCCTTTATGGCCAGCGCAAATGTATTTACTCTTTTTTTCCTCTCTCAGTACTAGCCCTGGTGATCTGATTTAAACATCAAGGCCGTGGTCGTGGCCGTGCAGAAAGTAATGGTGCCTGCCAGGTGCCCATGTATCCAGGTCCAGCGTGGCGCGCCATGTGGAGCAGAATGAAAGCCTTGTGTTGACTCTGTTTGGTTTCTAAACATTCTGCTGGAAGCTCCACACTCACCGCTGCCTTGGCCTTTTGAAGCCCTTTTTCCTCTAGCATAGACAGAAGTGTGTTTTCTGTACACGCTTGGCCCACGGTTATAGACGATATACATCTGTGTGAGTGAGTCCCAGACAGACTGCGGCAGCTGCCAAATCTAACACTTGAATAAGTACCTTACCTTTTGCAGAATGGCACTATGTTTTATTCCTCTTTAAGTGGGGCTTGAGCTCTGGCACTCTCTTCCAGTGTGCTTCCTTCACCCCGGGGCAGTTCAGGAACATTTCCCAGAGTTCATTAGCTCCCTGGTTCTCCTCCCACAGGATAGATAGAGACGTGGTGCACTCATGCTGTCTGTGTGTTTGATTTTTGGTGTTCCAGTTTGTTTCTCTACTGGCTTATGTTGGCAAGTGCTCACGGCAGTGCCACAAAAGCTGCCTAGCACTGTAGCATGTAGTGCATCCAAAGCGTTTTATTATGCTAAGTCTTTTTTTAAGCTTGTTACAATGTTGTTTTACCATCAGAAACATACCATGAGTTGTAGTTTTTATTGTAGTTTTTATTGTTGTATTTATTGTGTATACTGAGGCACTGAAAACACTTTTTACTTTCAAATAGAAATCAGTAACAAGATGGGGGTTCTTGTTTAGTTTACTTTACATTTTGCTTTGTCTGTAGTAGTGAAGTGGGTGGTACATCAGGGGAAGAGAGGGCCTTAACGGGACATGCACCTAATCTGAGCTTTTGCCATCAGAGATAATGAAGCCGTTTGAACTTAAAATTGTAAAACATAAAATGAGAGTTAAACAAATACATTCAAAAGCTTAAAAGTATTATATGTTTAAGCCCCAGACACTAGACTCACAGTTTATTTTAATATCAATTAACCATAATTCTGTGTGTGTGTGTGTGTGTGTGTGTGTGTGTGTGTCTAATGCAGACCAAAACATACACACACAGACAGCGAATGTGAAATGAAAACAGGCAGCGCGTGTAGTGTGTGCCTAACGAGCGGTGATTAGTGGGTCTCAGTTAGGCGTGGCTAGGCTTTGTAACATCATTCTGCACTGTGGACTCTGCTAATTCACTTCTCTTTATCTAATTACCCAGGGTGTGCACAAACACACACATGCCACACATCCCACCTGCATACAGTGTACGTTTCCTGCAGATATGCAAAATGACCTCATTATTCCTGAGCCATTCATTTATATATTTATATTTATAACCGTTAATAAACAACCTATTGTCCCGGGATACGCAGGCTGCGGGGAGCAGTATTACTTATTACCTTTTCTCTGGAGAGATGTGGGTTGGAAGCATCTTTTCTTCACATGATGTTCCAGCCTGTTCTACACATATGTTTTCATGTCACACTTGTGCTGATTATAGTAAGATACTGGTGTTTATTGTTTCATATGTTGACACTACCTACTGAATCAAATGAACGCTGAGAAACATTATTATGTATTCATTTGAAAACACACTTTTTCATGGAATATACTTTGCAATGAGTTAATGTGTAGACTTAACATAAGAATAAACTTAGTCATAACTGTATTAGTAAGGACTGTTTTGTTAATGCAGCTTAGTTAATGGAAGTTAAGTCCATATCTGAAGATTTTAAAACTGTATGTGTACAGTACGTGAGCTACAGTGGCCAAACGTGTTTGTAGATAGACTTTTGTATATCACAGTTCTGGTTTTTTAAGTTGATATTTTTGCAAGATTGAATTTTGAATCAACTTTTTTGTAAGAAATCCAACATCTGATGATGTCTTTGGTCACTGGATCATCTGTAAAATCTCAATCACACATGCTTCACTGACTAATCTTTGTCAGTGCACATAATGAGAATGAGCACATGGTGAGAATAGGCTGTTAGTCACCTCTACAGTCGTTTTTAATTAAAATATAATTAAATGCCAACCCTTTGCACTTTACTTTACCACAGCTAAATTGTGTAATACATTAGTACAATATCTTATGAGAAAAGCCGTTAAATAACCCTAAATGTGCACATTGCTACATATCCAACTAGCATTATTTCCTTATGGCAGTCACTGGAGCCAGAACCCAGCTAGTTAATTTGATTTAATTGCATTCACTGTGCATCCCAGGTGTGATTCAGTCCCTCATTACATGGCTAGAATAAAAATCAGCAGGACCCACTGACTCAAGAACCAGGAAAAAAAAAACCTGTAACTTCACCACATTTTCTTTTAGTTTATTATGAACAAATCTTCACATTTCTTTGTGCATGTTGAGTTGTAGCACATTTGTATTTTTCATATTTCCTGCAGGTTAATTGAGGAATGTAATTTGGACTTATTGTGAGTCTCGGTGGATGACGAAAGACTGGTGTTTGTGTTTGATTGTGAGCAAGTGTGTGCAGTTTTTCCTGGCATAGGGACAGCCTGTGACTTAGAGATAATGGTCCTCTATAGAGCGTGCACGTTCGATAGGCCTGACTATAGCTCGTGATGATGTTTGTGTGTATTTGTGTGTGTTTATGTGTGTGTGTGTGTGTGTGTGTGCACTTTTGTGTGTTTATGTGTGTTTGTGTGCATCTGAAGGGAGAGAGGGAGATGTGATATGCAGCACACATGCTATCTGCTGTGGGACCGCTGTCGTACTATTCAATCAATACCCCAGCACACACTCACACTCCTCCGCACCCAGGGTCACATGGGACCTCCCTGCTTTCATTAAGTAGGCCTGCTGCTCCTCTCTGCTGGGGCCGGGCGGGTGGGGGTGGGCTGCTGCAGAAGGAACAACAGGGAGAAGATGGTGCTTTGTGAGAAACAGAGAAAGATGTGCAAAAAGCATTCAGAGTTGATCAATGAAAACCTGAAGCCAATTAATATTTCCAAGTTACTACTGACCTTTTTTAAAAGTTTGTTTTAGATTTGTGATTGTACAGCGGTTGTGTTTGTAAACTAGAAGTACCCAGAAAGTGCAGAACCCTATTTAGCATTGTTAACATGGTTACTGACCCACTGAACTCAAACAGGAGATTTTTTAGTACACACAAGACATTCAGCAAACGGTCATGGCCTGGATTCAAACCCATGGCGTCAGGGTGAGCTGTTGAAGCTGTAAACTCTACAGCTAAGCTAAATGCAGCACACTTATTTAGTTAAATTGCTGAGAAACAAGCACACAAACATTGGTGAAGACTCAACCTTCTTGGCAGATATTTTTAACACAGTACATACACATACACATACACATACACATACACATACACATACACATACATGCAGTATGTGCTACTCTCAATTCCCACATTCACAGCTTGAGTTGAGCAGTAGAATAGTAAAGAGAGTGGTCGACCTTACCAGGAGGTCTGCTTTCAAAGTGCAAGTGCAGTAATGATCACACAGCTACCCCAGCCTGTCTGCTCATACTGTTCTCAAGACCTCCTATATACGCTGTGTGATTCATAAGAAGGCACCTGATTATTCTAAGGCAGGTGTGAACGTGTAGTAGGGGGCATCACAAAGACAGACTGTCCAAATAGAAACACTACTTTTTATTCAGATTTTTTTGTTTGAATGATGTACTGTATGTTAGAACAACTGCAAGCTTTTGAACAAATATGTATTAAGATGTACTTAAGAAGGAAACAGCTTTCATATGGCTCCTCCTATGTTGCCATGGCACTAGGCTGTGTTGGCATGCTCTGGAATTGGCACCATCCTCACCTCTCGCATCATGGCACCCCAGGGATCACACTGGAGTAAAGGTTGGTGTGTTAGAGACAGTACTCAAAAGACAGTATTCTGGGGGTAACATAATAATCTAAATACATGCCCTGACATTAATATAGTTTATGAGATTTTAGGTAACTTAATACAACTAAGAGCTGCAGTAGTTAATTGTACAATGCTGCTTCTGCTGTGTTAAACATAATGATTTATTGATCCCTATTATTGTATATTTCTGTAACAGTAGTAAGTAAGCAATGTGTCAAACCAATCAACAGCAAGTAAACTGGTACAACTGCAATATTTTGTTTTGTATTTTAGTTAACTATATTTCATGGCCACATCTGTATCATTAAATTGTGTTTGAGCGTGCCTAACCTGTGTGCACGGCCAGGTAATCTGTGCCTGTTTACGAGCATGCACGAGTTTGTGATCCGTGCACGAGTTTTGTCAGCCAAGGGGCCACTTTCCCTCCCCGGCCAGACGGAGCTCTTACCACTGGACAGATGGCCAACACCCCGCCTCTCCTCTTCCTCCCAGTCCCTTCATCTATCTCTCTCTCTGTGCATCCCTTCTTCCTCTGCATCCCCCAAACTCCCCATCACCTCAGTCCCACATTCCCAATATCCCAGCATCCCTGTCTCCCTCTACACCTCCACACCTCCTCCATTAATAAATTAATCTTGAATAGAGGCATTTGCATTTGACTTAAACTGGTCTGTCTCTCAGTAACATGCTGTACTTTCCTTTATGCTGCTAAGTTTTTTTTCCCTATACTAGAATTATTGTGACTGTTGAATCACACACTAAGCTGCAGTCAAAATGAATGTAATCTGTGTTAGGACCATCAAATAGCCAACCGTCATTGTGTAATAGTTATTTGGAAGTTTATTTTTTATATTTCTTTTTATTATTATTTTCGGTTGATGTCTGGTTGTTCTCCCTGTGTTACTGTGGGTTCTCGCCAGGTCCAATTCCTTCCTCCCACCTTCCAAAAACATGCATATGGAAGTGAATGGTGAACCCTGCAATTCAACACCACAAGAGGAAGAAGTATCTTAAATAGTTCTGGTGTCTTAGATCCCTGTTACCTCTTTATCCCACCTCTCCTCTGTCCTCTCTTGTCCAGCCAGTGTCTTTAGTGTCAGTCCTACTGGATCCTCGGCGTTATAATGTGATAATAAGGTGTGAAAATGGAGACACAATAGAGCAGTGTGGATTGGGCCGACTCTGGGTTCCTCTGGTCCCTCTCACATTGCCTTGTCTGTTAACAGGACATGCACATCAGAGGACACTGCCAGCACTAAAAGAGATGTTCCACTCTGTCACATTTAAACACTTACTTTGAGATCTATAAACATATCATATAAATGGGTATTTTTGAATTTCAGCATTGATGACATGTTGTTTGGTAAATAGAATGCATATAATTATATTGGCAAAAACAGCGTGTCGCCGATATTATGGAATCACGTCGGTGTTCGTCCGCGTCCGCAGATCCTAGCTGTGAACGCAATAACTCAAAAACGAATTGCCGGATCAGTTTCAACATTTGCACACAGGTACATACCATAAAGATGCCAAACTGTATTGATTTGGGTACTTCTTCGATGAATATTAATTAAGTAATTAATTAATAATGGGCCAAAACTGTGAACGCAATAACTCAAAAAGTCTTTGCTGGAACTTTTTCAACTGTTGCACACAGGTACATATCATGAAGATGCAGAACTGGATTGAGTTTGGTACATCTTCGATTAATGACAATTAAG
>JAVQKC010062923.1:0-12851 GCA_036025475.1 Philypnodon macrostomus
AGCTTTATGGACAGTGTGTTTGACTTCAGCTTTATGCACTGTGTGTTTGACTTCAGCTTTATGGACAGTGTGTTTGACTTCAGCTTTATGGACTGTGTGTTTGACTTCAGCTTTATGGACTTTGTGTTTGACACCTCTCACATGGACAGACTTCCAGAGATAAAACCTGCCTCCTACCACTGTCATGGAGAGGGCAGCCGGACTCAATGACTTATTGACAGAAAAAGATGCTGTGTGCCCCGTGAATATTAGTGTCACAGGCAGATGGTCTCAGCAGTCACCACACTGCCAAGATTTTTATTTTTATGTTTTAATTTGTAGCTACAGTAGTCCAGTCTGAAGATTCAAAAGAAGAGTAATTGTTAGGAATATGTGTTAAGCTACATTTTGCAACTGCCAAGAAGGCTATGTTTTGTCAGATTTAGTACCAATGCAGGACAGGGCCAAAGATACTAACTCCAGCCACCAGGGGTCAGTAAAGTAACATAAATTACTATTTTCTCTCTTTTGCTGGTCTTTGTAGCATTGGCACAGTGGCAGTGAATACAACATTTTTATTATATAAATATTATTGATAATAACAGACCAAATATACAGACTCAGTTAATATTTGTGAGCCATGCACATACATACATACATACATACATACATACACACATACACGCATACATATGTACACATCCATACATACAAACACACATACATACACACATACATGCATACATACATACATACATACATACATACACACACATACATACATACATACATACATACTTACACACACATCCATACAAACACACATAAACACGCATACATACATACATACATACATACATGCATACATACACATACATACATACAAACATATATACATACATACATAAATACATACAAATACATACATACATTCATACATAAACATGCACACACAAGCATACATACATACATACACACATACACACATACACATACATACACACATACACTTTGGAATACTTCCAAAATGTAAATGTAGGTAACACTTTATAATAACTGCAAACAAAAAGCATTACTTCAACATTATTAAACACCATTGGGTCATAAATACTGTTTTTATTTATATGTTAAAACCTCATGTAAATCTATGCAAAACATCTATAAAAGTATCAATGAAAAGTATTGTTATTGTCATATTTACTAATTCTTTACTACTGCTAAATAGTATAGATAGTAGATATTATAAAGGGTTTAGAGAAATGTACTGGGACATATCAGAACCTATCTCACAGTCATACAGAGCAGTATTTTGTAATTGGTCCACAGTTATATTTTGCAGATATTGCTTGAAGAGGCTGGTCTCAGCGTGTCCACATATGACAGTGGCTGGCCCGGGGCGTCCCAGCTCTGAGACATTGTGTGCCTGTCAGAGCCGCCCTTCAAACAGCAGATGAAGCTGTCAGCGGGACCGTGACTTTTCTGTGACAGCCGCCCCGCCCCGTCGCTTCACACGGTCCACAAATAAATATGTTGAGTTTCAAAGCTGCCAAGACAGACATGGGACAGTGGGTCAGGAGGGCAAATGCACACCAAAGGCCTTCTCTACCCCTTGTAACCTGCGCTGAATGAGCCTGGTCAACTCACTGGGGCAGCCTTTCACTATAGGAGCTCTCCAAAATCCCACACACTACACACTGAGTGGCCCCTGTGAATGATTGTCTCCCACTGACAGCCTTCAGTCACTGAGACAAAAATATCATCATCACAGAGAAATGTGTCTGCACAAAAGCATTCATTTTGACAGGATCTGAATTGGTTTAATAAGACAAAATCACTTCTGAATCTGATCGCTGCATGTGTAGGGTGTATATCTACATCCATTCTCTGAAGGTTTGAACATATGCTAATCTTCAATTCCTCTGCTTATATTTGCATTCATGTGTATTTTTCTGTTGGTAATGCTTTTCTAAGAAGTGTCTTCATCACAAAGAAATGTCTCAGGATCTGATCAAAGGTATATAGTATATACTTAAGTATAAGTAGTCATCCAAATAATACAAATCAAGTAAGTACAAAAATCTAAGTTGTGTAATTGGATAATAAAACTATAAAACATAGTGTGCAGTTTATTCCAAAAATGGGTAGGAATAAATTACAAAATAACAATGAAGTGAGTGGTACAACTTCAAGTACACGTAGAAGTACAATTTACTCATAAGCTGATCCAAAAATGTAACTCATTCCTACCCACAAAAATACCCTCACAAACAAAAAAAGTTCTGAATAATTGATTTTGATGAGATCTGGAATATTTTATTTGAAGACCAAATGGCATCTCCACATTGACAGTACAAAAATCTGATTTTCTGATAGAACTGTTGTTGGAGATTTTTATAGTGGTGTTTGGTGGAGGTTTGTCAGTGTGAGTGGTGCTGACAGAACAGTTCCTCAGCTCACTTTTATAAAACCAGCTCCACTTTCATATTTACAGCAGAAATCATGCCCCTTATTGAACCTATACCTCAAAGTATATAGTGTTTGTTAGCCTCTTGTAGCAACAATGTGTGAACGCTCCAGATGTTGAATGAAATAAACAATTCCAAATCCTAGTGACCCCAGTGTGACCCCGGTGCGTTTCATTTCCTGCGTCATTATGTGTCATTATATAACAGATTACTGCCTGGGATTATGTAACATATCTGAACGGTGACTGACTTTGCACGCAACCACACACACACGGATGCTCACTTGTGCATTAGATTGTACATAAGAGATTTTTGATACAAATACATGGACAGCCTACAGGATACATTAAATACATTGCATTAGAGGACCATATACTAACTACTCTTTCAATTTGTTGTTAAGAGATTGCCACAGTGAATAATCTGCCTTGTGTCCAGTGATTAGTTTCAATGCAGATGCAATCCTCTTCATTTATCTAGGCTTGGAAACAGCCAAAAAACGTACACTGGTTTGTGATCACCTGTGGCTGGATTTGTCTATATTACATTACTACTTTTCCTTCTCTCCGAGTTTAACTTGAAATTATAGAACACAATTTTTGGTCGATAGAGCATACGGCCGATGTTCAGAGAAGTGAAGTGCTCGTCCCGGTATCCTGAGTTCAGCTCCGTCTCACAAAAGTTCTCCCTGATTTCCTTTAGCCCTTTACCACAGCTTTTAGCATTTGTTGTTTTTATGGTGATTGTCTTCTGTGTTGTTATGCATATTATTTGCTTGATATGTGCAGCCCTTTGGTCAACAGTGGTTGTTTATAAATGTGCTATAAATTATACTTATAAATTGCCACTATATTATCCCAGGTCCAAATATAGCTACGATACCCACCCTTGACTTTCTACAGTTTACCTTTCTCGGACCATTGCAATGATCTCCAATGCCAACTATTGTCAATGCATTGTCAATTTTTGCCCACCTTCTTACCGTCAATCATTCATATTTTAGCATTCTGTTTTGTTGTATATGTCCAGAGCTGGAATACCCATTGTATCTGTATAATTATATCCAATGAACTGAGTATATCTGCAAAATGTTTCATAGGAGAATAAACAATCGTTCATCTTATGTTTGTCAAGGGTGACTGGATTCTAACCCAACAAGAGTTATTTTTTCTCTTTCAGGCTGTGGATTAGCTCAGTCGGTTGCGCGCCCATATTCAGAGCTTGAAATACTTGCCCCGATGTCGTGAGTTCGAATCCGGCTCACAACTATTTGCCCAAAGTCACTCCCGCTCTTCTTTCTGGTTTCCTGTCACACTAATGTCCTATCAATGAAGCCAAAAAATTTGCTTTTGAAGGCATATCGTCCCCTTAGAATTATTAAGATTTTATTTTATTATTGGCAAAATTTAGTTATTTACATATTCCTATATTTAAATACCTCTTTATAATAGCAAGCGTTTTGTTGAATTTTATTAATTTTTGAGCTTTTTATAGGCTATGTAAAAATATAAAGTTCTATCTGTAATATCAAGCCCTGACTTTTAGTGGGGATTTACTGAAACGTGGTCCGAACGCAGATAGAACCTTTCTCTAAGGGGACGATCTGTTTTCCTTATATACTGTTGTCTAATTCGAGAGGTCCATTTTATAACTATACTTATTTCACCTTTAAGTCGTTCAGCAGAATGTGTCTACCCTGCCCCCCAACACATAGGCCCTTAAGCTTAACTAGCTACAATTACCTATTAACCAAACTAAAAGTGCTGTTCATTGAATTACAAGTCTACAACATTTCAATGATTCTTATCCAATGTTATCCAGTTTCAAAGATCAGCGAGATAACAAGCCACTGGCGGTCGAGAGAGCGTGAGGTCAAAGGTCACAGAGCAGGAACAATATGCCCGTGACCCATGAACGATCACGGACGATTAAGAAGCACCGAGAATAGAATCAAAGTCAGGGCTGCTTTGTGACAGACAATGGTTCACTCTGAGCAACAGCAAACACACAGACCAAGTGTTTACTTATGGAATTATTATCACCATATCCATCTCTTCTATAGCCAATAACAGTCTGCTCAAATCTATAATAGTTACTGAGGGAAATTTCATTTGTTTGGTGTATTTCTTTCTTGATTCTATTGGCTATAGGGAAGTTCTTGTGCCGATCTCCCTCTGTTGTTCAAACCCACTTCTTCAACTAGTCTAAACCATTACATGGACCTGAAGCGTGTCTCTCTCAGTTATGAGGGAGGGAAGACTTTTTTATACAGGACTGCACATAGAAAGAGCAAGAGTGGTTTTACAGACATTGGTTTTGATTGTTTTTCATTTATTCTACAAGAAACATAGCTACAATAGCTCTACTGTATATAATAGAACAATAATGTCTTAAGCATTTCCAGCTGATATACCTTCTGTGCACTGACATGTAATAGTCCCTTATGATGCTGCAGCTGTTCATTTAGGTTCATCTTTGTTTCACCAATTTGGAGAAAGATATGGTCCCGTTCTTGTTTTACATCCAGTTTATAATGGAAAACAATAGGCCGTATTTATTCTTTTTTTTTTTCAATTCAATTATATTTGTATAGCTCTATATAACAACAAAATTGCCTCAGAGGGCTTCCCAGAAAGAGATGTAAGCAAACAATAACAAACTCACTAGACAAGAGACAACAGCACATATAATGACTTAAATGTATATACAATAACTGCTAGAATAAACATAAAATTCTGAAGACCAAAGTTTCACATGTGGTTTTATTGACAAAAGTCATTTTAAAGGAACACGATGTAAAGCCTCCATTTTATTTGGAGGGATTCTTGACAAACTAAGAAAGCCTATAAACTGCCTCTGGGTTTCAGAGTGCAGGCCGCTGCTCAAAAACCTGCCTCGTAACTTTGCACCAGCCGGACGTTCCTTTGACAATGAAAGTATTTGGTCTCAACAACACATCACAGACACATGCTGCACATACAATGTAATGTGAGCAAGCAAACCCTTTTTCTTTATTGACTGTTTATATGAACTGCTGTTTTGAAAAGGTCCTTTTGGAAATGATGCTTTGGGTTGGATGGGTATGATTTTCAGTCCCTAGGTTTTTAATGAAAGTATGTTCCCTGGACAGACCCTTTAGAATAGCTCACACTATTAAGCATGAATTAAGCATTAGTTAAGTTTTAGTAACCTTTTGAGTTATAAATAAAGTTACTAAAGTTACATTTTTAAGTTGTAACATTATGAAAATCTGTGTGAAATTGTTAATTAACAATTTATAAACTCATAATTCATTAAATGATTGTTAACATTACATTATGAATACATTATTGCAGCTACATAGAAGTGAGCAAAGTGTTACTGAATTATTATATGGGTGTTCTGTCAACGGTTTGTGTAGTTGAAGGTTCCCTTGAAAAAGAGATTTGTAATCTCAATGGGACTTTCCTGGTTAAATAAAGGTTAAATAATACAAAAAAATTATAATAATAATAAAAAAGTAGCCTATATGTATTTCCTTTAGGGTTAAACAAGATTCAGTTCAAAGTGTTGTCCTCTTTTATTACTGAGGCTCTACTAAGTCTTCGATTATATTTATTGAAACTATTGGCTAAACATGTCAAAGTCACACTGGTGGTTCCTATGGGAGGCCAGGCTAAATGTCGTTATTGAACTGGTTCCAAGAATTCAATCTGAATTTTGGGGTCGCACACTTTTTCTAAATCCCAGTATGATTTTTCCTTTTCGTTGTCACTTCAGTTTTAGCAAACTTTCCAAAAAGGCAAATTTGCATCTTAATGGATCTTAGCAACAGCAAGAGGCCCCACGGGTGAACGATGTGCTTTTCAGAAACTGTGCGTGATAAAAACAAAAATACAGTTTAAAATGGTCCCAAAAAGACTCAGATGAATGCCCCTTGTTTGGATTGTGTTGTGTAGAAACACTAAGTGATGTATTAGTGAAGGATTAACATGACTTTCGCCCTGCTTTCTGTTCACAATAAAACCTTAATCTAGGCCAGCGCTGGGGAGGCGGGGCAGAGGTGCAGTTGAGCCAATCAGGTGGAACATGAGCAATAGCCCTGCCCACCGGTGTCTCCCAAAGCCAGAGGTGAGTGAGAAGAAAAATACACTCAGGAAATAGTATTGTTACTTCACAATAGTCTAATAATTGTCTGTCATGGATGTTTTAATTTGTTTGTAGTTAATTATATTTCTTATAGAACAGGGTCAGGTAATCAATTTTAAGCTTTTTTTATTTTGTATTTTTAACTTTTTTTATTTTAGGTAACAACCATACTACAGCTTACTCCAACTGATTCAAAAGTTACTCCAGTAAATGTATCAAGTCATTACCCACCCCTGCCTGTAGGAGTCGCCTGTGTGTTTCTGTCCTATAGTGATGGCGATGATGGTGATACAGCCCGGGCCTGTGGCAGCAGCAGACGTACTGACAGACGCGCCCCTGGGATTCCACCTGTCAGCTGCACACACACTAATCGACAGGCGGTGCATAATCTGAACTCTGTGTCACCTCTCTGTCAAATCCTCATCTTCTCATTCGCCTGACACATTGGTCCACCCCTCCTCCCCAGGACAACAGACCCCGCCCACACCCCACCGCCATCCTGCACAATAACACCCATACTACTACACAGTTTGTCCACACTATCGAATGTATGTGCCTTGAGAATGGTTACTTCCTACATTGGTTGGTTTTACATGTTATTTATTCATCTTCACATACTGTACATACTAAATAGGCACACGCTAGATGTGTGTATTGGGTAACACTGTGTATTAGGGTAACCTAATAGACGCATTTTCTATTAGGTACTTACACAGTAATAAACATGTAAGTACTTTGTAAATACACTGTAATAACACTGTAATTATACTCCAAGTACACCGTTATTACATTTGTAGTTACATCTTTATGACATCATACTAACTGTGTAATCAAACTTTAATTACACTATTATTACACCCTTATTATATCATAATTAAAATGTAATGATATTGTAATTTCAGCGTAATATACACCTATACAGTTACACTGTAATTACATTCACTGTATTTTCACTATCTCTAGGTGTGTTCCATGCAACTTTATATATAATTGCGGATATAGAATGAATATACACGCAGAAACAGCATTAATAATAATGTATTTACATCCTGGCTCCTAGTAATTACTTCGGAAAAGTTGAGAAGCCTTGCTTTAGAATACACACCACGTGCTTGATTAATTACCTGTTAACTAAGGTAAGTACAAGGTATCTACATCTTGTATACCAGTTTGTACTGGAGTAAAGCTGTCCATGTACAGGTCAGGACATTCTGTTATGAAATTATGTGCTTTATAAATACCATTATTTATGTATCAGTGTTTGTGTGATATGAAAAATGTGTGATTTTAAGTCTTATTTTTATATGAGCAATATATATCTTTTGCTATACGATCATATATAAAGCTGCATGAAACACACCTAGAGACAGTAAAAATACAGTGAATTGCAGTGTAACTATAGAGCTATAGAGGTGTATATTACAGTATAACTACACTTTATGTACGATATAATAAGGGTGTAATAATTATACATAATAGTTTAATTACAGTTAGTATGATGTAATAAAAATAGATGTAATTACACTGGTAATTATTTTGTAATAAGAATGTAATAACAGGGTTATTACAATGTATTTACAATGCACTTACAGGTTTATTACTGCGTACCCGGGATAACACAGCTCATATTCTAAAGCATTACCATGTAGGGTTTAGCACAGTTTTTACTTTTATTTGGACTTTTCCTCCGTCCTTCAGTAAAACAAACTGTCATCTGAAGAAACCACAATATTCGTTGAACGAAGATGGTTGGAGATGATCGGTTCAACAGTAAACTTTATATAGTGTCAATGCAATCCACTTTTTCGATTTACTTTTTTTTTACTTTTTCACTTTTTTGATTGGAATTCAAACTCTAACTTAGGGAATTAAAGGTTTTTAAGGAAATCTGTGTATGTATTAATTAATGTATTAATGTATTATAACTTGTCATATCAGTGGACAAACAATCATTATATATATCTACGGTTGGATATCCTCAACTAAAACTCGCTAGGCTGGTGAGAGTACATTTTCTTATGGAGCTGGGTAATAGACATTCCAATAAGAATAAATAAAACCAATGTGCAATAAATAATGAATACAACGCTCTCGAGGCAGTGAGTTTCCTTAGGCCTCTGTCAACAATAACATTCATTTACCCAGCTAAGCTAAACTCATATAGAATAGTGAAATCTGAATCAAATATTAAATAAAATATGAAACAATAATTCAGTCCGTCAGTTTTCTTATTGGAGAAAAGATGGCCTTTAATGTGGCGCTGGTAATTGGGAGGAGACGGGAGGAAGAGGAGGAGGAGGAAGAGGTCACGGTCAGGTCTATGGTGGAGGTTATTCTGCATCTGTCTCTTAGCAACGATAGGCCAGTCTTTGTACAGTCTGCGTTCTGATTGGTGTGTTTTTCTTCCCTCCTCGGCCGCTCGCTGAAATGTTTTTGTGAGACCGGGAGGAGGGGAGTGGGCTCTTTCTCTTCTTGTGTTCGCTGCTTTTAAGAAATTCTGTTCAGGCGAGGCTTGGCTCCATCTTCATGTATCAAGAAGAACAGATCAGGCGAATAAAGGGATTGACAATTTTGAAGGGGAATTGGACCAAGAACACAAGACAGGAGGCTGTATAACAGTGCCTGCTTAAGAACAACACCGCCCCATGATGAATAATATACTGTGTTGACCTTTATGGTTTGAAGTGGTGTAAATGACATTAAACGGGACGACTATAGACAAAATGATTCACTAAACATAGTTGTATCATGTTAGGTTTAGTCCTTGATTAAACCTGGTTTAATCCTTGATTAGACCTGGTTTAGTTCTGGTTTAGTCCTTGATTAGACCTGGTTTAGTTCTGGTTTAGTCCTTGATTAGACCTGGTTTAGTCCTTGATTAGAACTGGTTTAGTTCTGGTTTAGTCCTTGATTAGACCTGGTTTAGTTCTGGTTTAGTCCTTGATAAGACCTGGTTTAGTTCTGGTTTAGTCCTTGATTAGACCTGGTTTAGTTCTGGTTTAGTACTTGATAAGACCTGGTTTAGTTCTGGTTTAGTCCTTGATTAGACCTGGTTTAGTTCTGGTTTAGTCCTTGATTAGACCTGGTTTAGTTCTGATTTAGTCCTTGATTAGACCTGGTTTAGTTCTGGTTTAGTCCTTGATTAGACCTGGTTTAGTTGTGGATTAGATTTGGTTTATTCCTGGTCCGGGCTTAGTCATGTTTTAGACCTGGTTTAATAGTGTATTTTCCCCTAATGATTTAGTCCTAGTTTAGTTCCTATTTAGACCTGGGTTAGACATGAGTTTGTTTAGACTTTGAAACTATTCATTTCTTCATAAGATTTGCCCACAAATAGCAGTCATGGTGCTTCTTAGACACATACAAAGCAAATATATTAGAACAAAATCTCCTCATGAATCCCTGGCTCCAGATGACATTAGCCGAGTGTGGTGGCGTTGGCAACAGGATGATTCAGTCCAACACACATCCAACACATCACCACAACAGCTTTAGCCAGGGTCAGACACATGACAGCCCTGAGTCAAAGGTCGTCTCCAGGGGTAAGGAGGACCTCTTGATTCACGCCGTCAGCTCGGAGACATCACAGAGGAGTCGCAGTGCTGTAATGTCAGCCAGTCACATACAACAGGATTAGCAGGGCAATTTGGGGACAGGCTGAAGACATAGAGCCAAGTGAGAAAATAAATAAACAGAATTAACCAAAATGTCATGAAAACTTTTGTTGTTTTTACCACTGATGAGTTACCTGGTTACTAATGCTCAACTAATACTTACTAGAGCTTACTTCTGTGACTTCTTTCTTAATTGTTCTATTTAGGCCAATGGTTGGTAATGATTTTGAAATGTTGTTTTCAAAGAGAGGAATATTGCATCTGTTGCGTTGTTTTAGTTTCAATTTAGTTTCAATTATTTTGGCTGGAGTCTTCTGATCGCTGTCACTATAGGGTTAAATCCCAGGATGTTACTGGGGGACCATCCGGACAACTCACATACTACAGCATCATGGCTAATAACGCTGGGAAACAATAGGTTCATGGTCTATGAAGGTGAATGAAACTCTGTATTACTATTTCGGGCTGCCAGAATATATAGTCACATTTATACATTGGAATTAAAGTACATTTGAGGAGTTTTTCAGCCCACACTGACCAAATATAACAAGGATCATATGTTCTCTATAGACCGAGAATCTCTAGACAGTTTTGCAAAAATAGATACAAATAAATCAACAGATAAACAAATCAAAAATGCTATAACTGTATAGATTATCATAAACACCACAATAAATCAAGACCATGACCTCAGAGATTTTTGATGCATTGGAAATCCAGAGTATAACTTGCCTGACACTGTTCTGTGTGCAACTTTAATTCAACTCAAAATGAAAAAGTAAATAAAAACTGCATTATTATCTACATTATTTTAAACATTACTCCTGTTTTTTTTTTGTCCCCGAATAAAAATGTCACTTCTTCAAAAAGTGCTGCGGACAAATGGGCCTGTTTAATTCAGCTCCACAGTACAGTTGTGATCCACAGTGCACCCGGAGCGCACTCGCGGGGTCGTCTCGGGCCTGGGCTCACGTGCGTGCCTTTTTGAACTTGTATCGTTTAAAGGCACAGCACTTCAAAAATGGATGAAGTCACACAAAAAGCAAACGTCCCCGGAGGATATGTCCCGTTAATTGTTGACAGGAGGTCCTATATAGACTATACACGAACGCCTATAGCCTACATGCGGAGCTACTAAAGGCCGCTGTCTCCTTTACAAAGAGCCAGGGCCGAGTTACTCACTTGTGTATGTTTAGACGGTGCACGGGAATTGGGGGAAATAATTGGTTATTTTATTAGAATTTTTTTTTATTAGAACTAGTCTATTTTTGTGCAAAGGGCACTATTTGCCAGAATATGTTTTTAATATACATTTTGTTCACACTTTATTTCACATTGCCCTTAACTGATGTGAATGTATGTTTGTGTGTCTCTGTGTGTCCAGGGACTGCAGACGGAAATGAGTTCTGAGAGCTATAATCTGGTACTAGGCATATATTCTGTTGTGATTAATGCTGATGTACGTGGTCCCTGACAAATAAACTAAATAAATGTAAATGTAACTACATTATATCTCCCTTATAATAAGTACAATGTAATACACTGGGTAACAAACTGTAATAACATGTAACTACATTATATACAGACTGGTTAGGAACCATGTAGTTACATGTTATTACAGTTTGTTACACAGTGTATTACATTGTACTGAATGAGGGAGATACAATGTAAGGGCAATGTGAAATAAAATGTGACCAAAATTTTAAATAATATCGTTCTAAATCACAAGTCAGAATTCACTGTCAGATTAATTATCAAAGCGTGACATTATACTGACTATTTACTTAAGGCCAATTGTATTTTTAGCGCGTTATTATTTAGTCTATGGCTGATTTGTGTATATATATAATAATAATGTCGCTATTGGCTATTAGTTTTCCTCTTTAAGGATAAGAAATACAGCGTGTTCCCATAAAAAAGGAGAAAAAAGAAGCATAATACACATAATATATATATAAATAATATATTTTCAATTTCTGTGTGTGTTTGTGTTTTTTATTTATTTATTTGTACTATCGTTAGGCATATTTAGCGTATCTAGGATAGTGTCTTGTGTACTACGCACTTCACGTGTTGGAATTAAAACTTTATAATGATCTAAAATTAAAACAATGAATAATATACTCTAATGTAGGCTTCGCGTTTGATCGTCTTTCTGGGAGCTTTCTGACGCCGTTTGACCATTACGCACATGTTCACGCAACTCCCTGAGAAAAGTACAGTCGCCCATGTAGAGCAGAAATAGTCCATGATTATGATCCATATTGTGCGTGGTTATATGTTATTGGTTATCTGTAATAATTATGAATTATTACAGATAACCAGAGGGTTGGTGGTTCGAGCCCCCGTCCGAGCGCATACTGTCGTTGTGTCCCTGGGCAAAGACACTTAACCCACATTGCCTATGAATGAATGTGGTTGTGTGATTGGTGTTTGGTGGTGGTCGGAGGGGCCGTAGGCGTAAACTGGCAGTCATGCTTCCGTCAGTGTGCCCCAGGGCACCTGTGGCTACATAAGTAGCTTACCATCATCAGGTGTGACTGTGGAGTGAATGAATAATACAAAAAAATATGTAAAGCGCTTTGGGTGTCTTGAAAAGCGCTATATAAATTGAAGTTATAGATAGATGTAGATAGTTAAGACCTTTGTACTGTTACCTTACTGC
>JAVQKC010062924.1:0-10236 GCA_036025475.1 Philypnodon macrostomus
ACACACACTGCACACACACACTGCACATACACACACTGCACACACACACACTGCACACACACACTGCACATACACACACTGCACACACACACTGCACACACACACACACTGCACATGCAAACTGCACACACACACATGCTGCACACACACACTGCACATGCACACTGCACACACACTGCACACACACACTTCACACACACACACTGCACATACACATTGCACTCGGTGTGAATGGTAGTCCGGAGGAAGACCCAAAGTACCTATAATACCTGTCAATGAGTGGATGTGTGGATGTGTGGAGTTAATGTGTTTATATGACTTATGCTGCATGATGAAATCGTTGAATATGTGTTGACTGTACGGCTCCACACTGGTCGTTATTATGTCGTTTGAATAGTTCACCTGTTGCAACGTTATTCATGTGAATGTCAATAAGTTCCTTTAACCATATGAAAGGTATCATTGGAATGTGACTGAGAAGGCATTTCACCCGTTCACTTTAACACCTATACAGTGGTAGGGGTTTCCTCGACTCACTTCAGATCAAGAGGAGAAGATGGAACTTTAGCGTATTTAGGTATACAATCAAAAGTCTAAAGAGCTTCATAGACAGGACCTTTTCCACAGCACAGCAACTTTCTGTCACAAGGTATAACTGACTAAAATGACATCATCTCATTTAAAAGAAAAACATATTAAAAAACCTTCATTTGTTATTTGGAAAATCAATTAAAAATTTGATGCCCGGTGAAAAAACAGCAACTTTTGCTCCCTGGGTCGGAAGATTCAAGTCTGCATGTCCTGCCTGTGTTACTGTGCGTTCTCTCCTCCCACTATCCAACGAATGCACAAGATATTGAATAGTTCACCATTTGTATAGACCACACATAAAAATGTATTTATTTAGTGTATTAACAAACGGTATAATACATTTTATTGACAGTGTTTTTGTAACTTTTCTCACAAACAACAGTATTATAAAAATAAAAGCACGTGTAACGTCTACTGTGATCATGGTGTCGTCTTCATCAGCGGTTCAGCAGTGGTACATTATTTATTATTGTATTTTTATTGTATACAAAAAAGATTGAATAGTATTTTTAAAAAGAGAGCTATGTATTATTGTTGAAGCCAAGGTGCCAGTCAGGTCCCACAGTAAAGGTATAGGGACATGGCACTGAAATAGCAATGGTCAATCCGCACTTACGACATAATGGCAAAGAAAAATAGAGCTAAATAAACATGCGGATGGATTAAAACGGCGGAGTATAGTTCTTTAGCAAAGCCATAGAGAGTGGTTTCTGAGTTGTGCAATCTACATATGGCAGCACATGTGTGGATTGAATTATCTGATGTCAATCCAAAAGGAAACAGAAATAAAAAAAAATCTATGAGGCAAATTTGGTGAAAAAACCCTAATAATTTTACAATGTTGTACAAATTCATACGAAACCTGACATGGAAATCTCAAACGCAGTCTTGAGGTCCACAGAACATTTAACCGTAAAATGTCTCTTGCCAAAAAGCCCAGCAATTCATTTCACGATTACATCTTAGTCCAATAGTTACTGTCCCATCTCGTCGTATCCTGAAATTGGTTCATGAAAATACTTTAGCATAAGAGCTTTATTCTTGCAAAATCAAAATCTACAATTTCAGACAAATCAAATGACAATGACAATATTAGATTTCGATTGGACGACAGTACGTACTTCTGTCATGGGCCACATTGATAAAACAATGTCTTCCTCATGGCTCAGCTTCATATCTTTGCCATTATATCAATTTTACAAGTCTTCACAGACAGATGGAGATTGCATGGATATCCCGAGCGGAAAGAAGCTAAAAAATCATATTGTGGAAAACTTATTGCCATTCACCAATTTGAATTATATCCGATCCGACCGTTTTTAAGACATTATGACATAAAACGGGACCAAAAAATATTCTCAAAAAATTCTAATTTGAGTGTAACAAGCACAACTTTGACTCGTTTTCAAATTGTATAAAGTTAGTCTGAAAGGCAGTTTTTGACCAAACAGGACAGTAACTCAATTCACGCTATATCACATCATTCATACATGTTTCAAACTGCTCTCCATCCTCCTCAGGCCTGTGTGATACTGATGGACCATCTGTTTACGTGTCCATATGCCTTGCCTTATTAGCTACATAATTTGGTTGTTTCGTACTCCATCGAGTTGGGTTGCTTGGCACTGAAAGTCTGCAGCGCTGCCTGGATCCGGGCAACATCTGTGGTGGACAGTTTGAGCCTGTGCCTCAAGAGACAAGAAAACAAGTCTAGAGTTTGAGAACCAGGCGGAGACATTCTGTTCACACGGTCCCGAATCTCCAAAAGCTGCAGCAGGGCCGAGTCCTGCGATCCCTGAGTGTACGGGTAGTCCAACTGCAAAATCAAGTCTTGAATAGCTTCCGGGTCAAAGTGCATACTGTAGCCATAGACCTGGATGCTGTTGATTTTCATGTAACCCATATTTTTGCCCGGTTCGATATACTCCAGAGGTTCGTAATACACCGTCCCGTTACCGCTCGGTGAAGGTCCCTTGATGCGACTTCGAAGATAGAAGTGGACCGTCTCAAAAAACGTCTTCCACTTGTTTCCAAGAGTCAAAGTCCAGTTGTAGCAATCGTAAGGTAGGTCTAGTTTAGTTCTTTCCCATGTCGGATAGTCAGGCTGATCTAAGGGCATGATCCAGCTCTCAGAATGACTACCGCCAAACGGATTGATATAGACAGACATCACTGGGTCAAGGGTTGTGTTTTTAGTAAGGCATATCTGCAGGGACATTCCCAGAAGCATATGTACGTGATTCAATTTGTATTTGTTACTCTTCAGCGTCAGCAGCATCCTCTTCCTCCACGACGGATCAAACCAGTTGTTTAGCCGGACGTCGTTGCTCACAAAAATCCCGTGAATGCTGATGCGATTGTCCCGTTTTTGCAAAAGGTATCGCATCTCCATGTCCTGTAGGTCCGTCTCGAAGCCGATGTAGTGGTCGGTGGAGTCCGGGACTTCATTTCGGCAGACGCCCTGGCTCAGCATGTAGCCCTGGTTGCAAGAGGCGCATCTGGAGCGGTTCTCGTAGGAACAGGAGGCACAGGCGGTCCCCTCGCCCACGGTGCACGGGATGACGCCCTGACAGGGAGGGTGTTCGTACGGGCACGAGCAGGAGCGGGTCTCCTCCAAGTATGAGCCCACGTGGTTGTTCTCACTACAGTACATGATGGAGAGGATGTAGTGGAGCCAGTAGCTGAATGGTCTGCAAAAGACAAGATACAAGATTGGTCAGTAATGGAAATAGTAAGGTAGCACTAAAGCCACAGTTGCCCTGGGGCAGATTGACAGAGATGTGGCAGCCATAACATACAGCTTGTTTGACCACCACCGAACACGTCACATACATTTAGATTGAGAGGATGTCTGAAGCCAGGCTCAGCAACTATGTGCCTTAGACAGGGGACACTCTGTACAATGGCCAGTTGGTCACAGGTCTGACCCATACGTACACAGACAGACAACTCACGTTCGCTCACTAGGGGCCATTTTGATTGATCACTTCTCCTTACATTCGTCTGTCTTTGGAAGGTGGGAGAACTGACAAAAAACACAGGGAGGACATGCAGACGCCACACAGAGGTCACAAATTGACCAACCGAAGGATTGAACCCACAACCTCTTTGCTTTACTTCAGGTGAATCCGTAAAACAAAAAAGCTCTTCTAACTCTAACGCTAACTCTAACTCTAACCCTGACCCTGACCCTGACCCTGACCCTGACCCTGACCCTGACGCTGACCCTGACGTGGTTGCTGACCCTGACGCAGACGCTGACCCTGACGCTGACCCTGACTCTGACCCTGACCCTGACTCTGACTCTAACCCTAACTCTAGCCCCAAACTAAAAACCAATGCTGTGCAAGAGTAAATCAAAAGTAAAAGCCTCTGCTCTTTTGTCCAAAGGGTGCGTACATCCAGCAGTCTCAATTTTAAATGTTCATGGTTTTGTTTGCTGAGTCTAGTGGATAAAGTATGTAGCTCAGTCCAGAAGGCTGGATATAGTTTGGGCAGAGACACCGGTAAAAACATTTGATTTTTCGTTTTAAGAATAAGCCAGGCTGGTTGTTGTTATGTTTTGCTTCTTCTCGTTGGCAGGGTTGATAATGCAGCTGAAATTTGCCACCAAAAGTATGTCTTTGTTGAAATGCTCTCAAGGATAACTTCTCCCATTCAGATTCTGTTTTCTTCCAGACAATTGCGTTATTCAACGAAGAGTGAAAAGCACAAGCAAAACCAACCAACAATCTCACATTTGTTACATTTCTTCAGATGACGGTTTCTTGCAGAAGATATAGATATACACGCACTTTAATACAAAATATGCTTGTGCAAACTAGCCTTGAGATGTATCCACTGAACACAAGCTCACCAGAGACCAGAGAACCAGACGTGCATTGTGCAAACATTAGCTTTTCTTTTTGAGTTTTTGGTTATAAATGCTAAATGGGTCCACAGTGTGTCTAAACTGTGAAGATGGTGTACACATTGGGTGGTAAAGCTGATCATCCACAAACCAGAAAGTTGGCAGTTCAATTCCTGCTCAAACACAGTCTGCCATGGACTCTGGCAAGACGTTTCCCTCCATGCATCATGAAAAGTATTTTGAATACAGATCGATATAATATGGGCATATATTTATTATTTATGAATTAAATATTTATAATTTAATATTTTATGATTATTTTATATAGGTTTGAATGAAGTTAGTAAAATCAAACATTTATGTGGTTTAATGATCACTTTATTTCATTTCAAATGTATTTATGTGTGTTTTGAGCTTGTCAATCAAGTTATTATTTCCCGAGGGCCACATTGGGCCCGGGGACTGTTGTGGAGAGTCTATACCCTGTGGAGATGAGCCAATGACCAAATGAATATATGCAAACATTTAGCCCCCAACTTAAAAATGCCCTCAGAAAGGCTTTTTGTGGTAGAGGGCAAATCTAGTTTATTGCCCTCACATTGACATAATTAATGCATTTTCTGTTTGTTGCCGTCAGTGACACGTGATGCACAAATGTGAATGAGTCTACAGTACAGCACATTGCCCGGGTCGGCACTGTTCTGTGTTATTCTGAAATGCCATGCCTTGCTCTGCCTGATGTAAGCCTTGTTCTGGTCTAACTCACTATACCCCAGTCTCCGGTACACGCCAAACAAGAGATGCATCAATTTGTCTCATTTCTTCAGAGTCTAACAATAAATCTAAATTCCTTCGATGGTAAGAAATCAGCATATGGGTTTCACGACCAGAATTTAACTCTATCACTCACCCGCATTGTTTGGCCCACATCTGTCATCCTCCGAGTCTGTTTACTCTGTTAGCCGCATTAGCACATTTACAATTTGCGACCATATGCATCGGCTAAATTAATTTCCACGAACAAAGCGGCGCGCACAAGCAATCTCAATTCTCCGACATATTTCTGAAGAAAAATAACATTTGTCCAAACATTTGTTGCAGTAAATAAGACCGGAGACAGTGCCTTGGGTGTGTGTATGTGCTGCGTGGGGAGCCGGGTGTGAATATTGGAGCAGACAGAGAGAATAAGAGATCAAAAGCAGAAATGAAAGTAAAAAAAGTCTGCAGTTTACACACGGGCTATTTTTGAGACGATAATATTTCATCATCTCAGTAATGCCTTCGGACAGTCAGGTCAGGGGGTCCAGATGAAGACAAACATGTAAAAGAATTGGAAATTGTTTAAGTAAAAATGAGCAAATAGGGGAAAAATGATGAATTCAATCTCAATCATTTTTAATTAACTGGGGATTGCAGATGAGAAATAGCCTTCTGACGAACTCTGGCATATTGACAGAATTGTCTGTTTATATGCACTGTCTCTGTAATAAATAAATAAATAATAATAATTTAAAAAAATAATAATAATTCTGCAACAAATCCCAAATTATTCACATTATAATTGTGAAATAATGTATTAGTTTATATTGGATTGAATGTGGATGTTTTTGAGAAAGGAGACTGATGCTGAGATATAATTGTGTGTGCTCAAAACGTCGGTAAAGCCCCACCACTTCTGACAGAATCATCATGGTCTGGTTTATTCTGCGTGTCTTGAACAGAAAAGCTGAACTACCTGCATAGAAGCATTTAATAATAATAATAATAATAATACATAGGTTTTTTATAGCGCTTTATTAGGACACTCAAAGACGCTATACATATTTTGTATGTAACTCCAGTCACACCTGATGGTGGTAAGCTACTATGTAGCCACAGCTGCCCTGGGGCACACTGACGGAAGCGTGGCTGCCAGTTTGCACCAACTACCCCTCCGACCACCACCACCAAACATTAATCTCACAACCACATTCATTCATAGGCAATGTGGGTTAAGTGTCTTGCCCAGGGACACAACGACAGTGTGCGCTCGGATGGGGCCTTGAACCACCAACCTTCTGGTTGAAGGACGAGCGCCTACCCATTGCGCCACTGCCGCAATTCAGTTTGATTTCATCTTTCACACACACTGCAAAAACGGACAATCTAGATTAGTTTAAAAAGACTTGAACGCAGGGCTGTGGTTTAGAGCGTGCGGTCCATTCAGAACCTACAGAGCTCAAGTTGAGAGCTCAAATTCGACTCACTACAGTTTGCCTGAAGGTGGAAAATAGCCAAAGAAATAAATACTTCAGAATGTTAATCTTGATTTCAATCATTTTGACTAGATTTAGGCCTAGATTATTTGACTGTATGTAATTCTGACTTCTGTCTAGCTAAATGATTGAATGCCAGGTGAAAATGATATACCAGTGAACCACTTTGATGTCATCTACTGAATGTATTTTTCCCATGCAGTTCAGATGGGTGTCCTCCACCTCTCTGTGCTCCTGGAGAAAGGTGCAGCCAAGGTCCTACAGTCATCTGTCTTTGTTCCTCGCTGTTATATTTCAGAGCTCGAGATGAACACAGTTAATAGACTGTGACAAGGCCATTAACTACAGCTGTAATAGAAGCGTAATGGAATCAAACAGCCATCTCTCCCCCCTCAAAGCACTCAGCCACAGGTAAATGTTTGAAGAGACCAACGCTATTGCCGCAGTAGGTACCAAAAATGTCCGGCACAAATAATTTCATAGATAGATAAATATTGTACTTGAGAGACATAGAAACTGGAGACTATTTATTGAACACATATCCATTTTAGTACTTAAATAATAAAAGATATTTGTAATGTATTTTAAATGATATCTACAGGAACACCCTTTGGACAAAATACAATGCAGCTGAGAGAGCTATATTTATATATTGTGGACTATTTATTAGGCCAAATATAATTATATATATATTATATCTAGTTAACACATTATACTATAAATAGCCCTTTAAATATATACATGTATTTTCCATATATTTAATGACACAACTTTTACGAAATGTCTTTTTAATTGATCAAATTCCTATTGCTTTTCTACTTTTGTTCTACACTATTTCTATTCTATTTTTTACACTGGTTTTAAACGTTTTTCAAGCAATTTTATTTACTCCATCATATCTGAACTATATTTCTGTTCAACTTAACTTCCTTTGTCTGCTCTGAGGATTTTTTGTAGTATGATAAACACTATTCTCTATTTACATTTGCTAGTTTTCTCTCGCTATTTTTCGTCTTCGTTCAGCCAATAATAATCCGATACTTCATTAGGACCAATCACAATGGGCCACCTATCAACAACTGCCCTTTTCGTACCTGGACCGCACCTGTGTCTTTCACGTTGTTCGTTTTTTGTCTTTTATTTTTTTTGGCCTTACCGCTCCCTCCTTCTTCCTCACTGACGTCTCGGTCGCCCTTGAACCTCCATCAGCCGGTCCCGCTAACATCAAAAGACCAAAGATAAAAGTGTCCAATTGTCCATTTTCCGACTGATACTCGCCAGACAGATCCACTGATGTCTGCTTTTAATGCCCTGCGTCTTGGGAATAATAAAAAAAAGAACCACTCACTACCTCCACTCCTCCACCTATGCCTCCTATCTGGAACTTGTATATTCCCGTATGAAATTACCCTATTGATTGGCACAAAAAAAATGGCCGATTATGGTGTAAGCTCTTGAGTTACAGCAGATAATGGAAGTCGTGTTATGCACCGACCCAGACAGAAAATCATTGGGAAACTGGAGAACGTAGTCATATCTGCAAAATGATCAGATCCATGTATGGACAACAACAGGGATGACTCACTGCCGGGGCATAAGGCAATTTTTCACAATGTGCCTACAATTATTTTCTCTCTTTGTGGATAAAACACATAATCAGTCGCTGTCCAAACCACATTCATTTGTTTTACTGGAGATTGTCATATAATATTAGTCTGCTGTATATGCTGCGTTTTCTCTACATCATTGTTTTTTATATACAACTATCATTGTCAATGAGGTTCCAACCAGAGGGTCGCCGGTTCGAATTCCCGCGTGTGCGCATACTGTCGTTGTGTCCCTGGGCAAGACACTTAATCTACATTGCCTATGAATGAACGTGTTTGGTGGTCAGAGAGGCTGTAGGTGTAGAGTGCTATATAAGTACGATTTATTATTATTAAATACATCAGTGTAAAAACAGTCTTTTGTATTTTGTTGATGATCACTGTTGGGATCAAAGATAAAAAATAAATAAATAGTATAGATTGTATAACAGGTATGAGGAAATCGGGGAGAAGTGTGTGGAACGACGTTCGGCAAAATATCGGCGTCTGAATTGAAACCCCCAACACTGGTGTGGGGTACTGTATATAAGCTCTGTATTATGCCCCACCAACTGAGCCAAAAAGCGGCTTAAGTCTTAAAAATGGCCACAAATACGCAGCATAACTAAATATTTATTCATAATTCATCTTTTTCACATTTAAGGTTGTGGCTGACTGGAGTCCTTTCCAGCAAGTAAGAGTAACCAGTTCTCCTAACGCATGTATGGTGAGTCAGTCAAGTGACCATTTGAGAAATATCTCTAAATCGAGTGCAATTTGATCTAAATTTGACTTGTTCTCCAGTTGGTCCAGAACGTTGCAGCAAGGCTTTTAACAGGAACAAGCAGAAGGGCTCACATCACACTGATTTCTCTCTCAAATTTAGAACTGATTTAAAAATCGTCGTCTTGGCCTTTAATGGACAGGCCTCTCAATATATCTACAATTTGTTGATCTCTTATTCTTCTGGCTGCACTCTTCGGTCCTCAGGCCAGAACCTCCTTATGGTCCCGAAGACCCATTTTCCTTTCAGGCAGTAGCCCCCGTGCTGTGGTCTCTCCGTGCGGCCGACTCTTTTGATTCCTTTAAAAAGCAGCTTAAGACACTTTTATTCAGACAAGCTTTTTGTTAAATGCACTTAGTTTTTATGAGCAGTTTTATATTAGGTCTATATTTGTCTCTATTTTACTTGTTTATCTGTGAAAGGTGCTATAAATAAAGTTTACTTAATAACTGCTTTTATTCTCCAAATACATTATGATCTTTTTATGCCGTTTTGCTACACCCACACAGGAAGCCATGCAAACAAACCTGATGTAAACACAGAGCCCTCCAGTCACTGTGGGGGAGTGATAATGAACAAAGCCACTTGACCTGATACAGAATTTTAATTGCGTTTAAAGTGTCATTGGCTTGTTATTTGATAGAACAGCTGCTGATTGCTGACAAATCTAAATGAGCTGATTAAAATCCTCTGTGGCCCGCTGCAAACACCTAGAGTACAATTATTTAACTGCAGCATTTCAGCTTTCCTCCTGATATTCAGTGGTGACTCAAGCTTGTTCACTGTAGTGGATGTAAAAAATATAGGTATTTTAATCTGTTTAAACTATTTTCACCCACAAAAAATCATACCATTCCTTACTACAACCAGCCACACTGACACATTCATGCACAAGGCGGGTGAAGACTCTTGCTCAAAGACGGCAAAACAGGGCAGGGATCAACCGTCAACCTTAGGGTTAGTGGAAGACCCCCACTTTCCAGTTTATACATAAATAAAAAAAAAAAAACAGAATAATATAATTAAATAAGACACATTTGAACAGAGAGAGCGGGGCGGCAGTGGTGCAGTGGGGTAGGCGCTCGCCCCTCGACCAGAGGGTTGGTGGTTCGAGCCCCCGTTCGAGCGCACACTGTCGTTGTGTCCCTGGGCAAGACACTTAACCCACAT
>JAVQKC010062929.1:0-32779 GCA_036025475.1 Philypnodon macrostomus
ATGGCAGTTACCTCTATAGCGCCCCCTATAGACTGAAAGAATAATGCAGCTTTAGGGAATTTTCAAAATTTGGCAAAAACATTCTTCACAAACATCCAGACAAATCAAAAAAGTGATTAAGAGGCCCGTTGGTAACAGTTGTAGCAGACGTATGTAGCAGACGTACGGGGCAGACGTATGGGGTCGTTTTCGCCGATATATACCTTGCTGTCGGGGACGACAGCACAGGCCTAGTTTTCTGTATGTACAAACTTTATTCTTTATTTTTTTATCTTTTATCTTTCCCCGAAGGGTTCACCACACCAGATCATCTAACCCTTTTCAATACAGCTTCATAGCTTCATGTTTTCTTTCACTACATCCATCTCCTCTCTGGTCCTTCTCATGGGCATTTTGTGAAGCAGCTCTTTTGTTATGTCTAAACCAATTCAGCCTGACATTACTAACTATGCCCCTAAAACATCCAACATGAGCTGTTCCTCTGATGTATCTCAACATTATTATATAAGCTCTGCTACCTCCAAGTCCAATTAAATAACTATGCACTGAATTCCAACCCTCCAAAAGGAGACAATGCACCCTTTCACTGTCACTGTTTGTGTGAGTGAGATGCTGTGACAGATGACAGGCCTTTTCTAATAGATTGCTTGTCTTTTATGGACAGAGAGACATACATTTGTTGAGAATAGTAACGTTTTGGGACACATCATTTGAGTTATCGTGTGATTATAACTGATTGACATAAAGGCACATCACAGAACTTTTATAGGAACTACTGAACTTTTAGCTGCAGGTAGTACATTCAAGTGTCTTTTAAATCACATTCATTTTCTCATTTTTAAATATATCTTTTTAAAAAAAGAAAGAAAAAAGGCTCAATATAATGCACATACACTATCACTTTATTATGTTGAGCTTTAGATTATGTATTTAAGTCAATAAATTAATGTTATCCTGTGTTAAATGAGTTATTCATAATAACTTTATGACAATACTTGTGTTTATCTGTTGTGATATACCTGTGCTCCAAGACTAAGTGACAGGATAGTGTCCTCAAAGGCTGAATGGGTGTCTACATGAGGTGGAATACCTAAAAAAGCAAACACAATCAAATGCTTGGTTCAGAACTCTGAACTTTAGCTGTTAATGTTTGTGTGTTGAATTGAACTTACCCTGCCCAGACTCATACTGGTTGACAGTCAGCTGGTCTGGCATTACACTGATGTATCCACTCTTTAAACATCGTTCCAACACAGGCATACACTCAGCCGGAAGACCTGGATATAGCAACGAGTAAAAACATCAGGTTTTCTTAAAATATATTACTAGAACATTCAATAATTTGTTTCAAAATGAAGTAATGATTTTTTTCAACTTAAAAAAACACTCACCAACAGGTAATGGCTTGTCTTTATCCACATTGTTATTGTCATATCGAAACTCAAAGCCGTAATGTTTGACTCTTCTGTGCTTAAGTGCTTTCTGAGCTGAAAATTGTATTTGTTATTAAGTTGACAGTAATGTTTTGAGAATAATTGGAGGGACATTGTGCACTGCATATTTTACAATTACTAAATCTTTACCAGTGTCTTGATTAAAGGTAGAGGACCAGTCAATGGATGCGAGCAGCAGAGACTCTTCCTCTGGTGACACTAAGTCTACCGCTACTGTTAAACCTTGTGGTAAAGGAACAGTCTCTTCGGCCACACAATTTACTAAACACAGATAAAAGGTCCATTAAGGCTCATATTAGGACGTCACAAACACGTGTTGTTACCACACCTAAGGCAAAAGTACCTGAATCAACAAAACTGAGGTAGAGTGTCACACTAGTTTCTCCACATTGCAGTTGGTGGCCATTAAGGTTTAAGTGGGCCTTCTGTGCAATTTCCTCTGAGCTGAAAACAGAAAGATCTACAATTTACAAAAGTTTAATACAGTTATATTTATGTAAACCTATGTATTTAAAAGACATGCTGTGCGTACCTATATGTTACAAAGGCATATGGTTTGTGAGGTGGCATAACAAGGGCTTCCATCTGGCCCATTTCTTTTAAGGTTGAAGAAAGATGCTCTCGACTAACACCATTCCCAAGTCCACCGTTTGCCACTACCAGATGCTGCAAAATAGTAAAAAAAAAAGCATAGTAACAGAGTGTAGCAGGCACAATACACATTAATATGTAATTATCTAAGCCCAGGTGTAAAGAGCAATACACTGGCCGCTGTTTCTCCACGTGTTTATTAATTGTCATAACCGTTTACCTTCGTTGGCTTGGGCGTTGTGTGGATGCCTTCATGTTTCAGTAACGTATGACTGGCTTTTAATTGTTTACGAAGCACTCTCTTCTCCTCTTTACTCTTTCTACAGGCCGTCGTACTGCTTACCACATTATCCTCCATGGTGCGACTTTATTTTTCGTCCCGAAGCAACAAGAGTTTGGGAAAGATGGTTCCGCGCAGCTATTCAGACTAAACTAAAATTTCCTTTAACTCTTTAAACCCTCGAACAAATTAGACCATTTTTTAGACCTCTGCTTTAAAATGACAAACACAGTATGACCCTACAACCCTTTGGTCTACAGGAATAACCCTGATGTCTATTAAAGGTCAAATCTGTGGAATTCTGCAAAGCTGAGTGTTGTAATAACCTTCAAGTAGCCATTTCTCAAAACAGTAAGAAAGCGTAGAGTATGATGTAACTTAATGTCTCCTATGCTGGTATGAAGAAAGTAGGCCTAGTCTGCCCTACAGCTTATCACAGGATCACTCTGGTGCTCTATGCAGCTTTACGTAGCTTTAGGTTTTATATCTGCATTGTTCTTTAGCGTCTGACAGCTGATACAAAATGATGACTTGTTGTCCATAGACTGTGAATGCCTGTCTAATCTCCAGAAAGAATGTAGCGTAGCTTACACACAGTAAAAGGATACACTTCCACTCTGTGAGATCCATGCAGAATGTACAGGGTGTTTTTATTAGTCTAGTCTTTTCAAATTCAAATAAATGTGCTACCAGCCTTCCATATAACACCAAGTAGGCCTATACTGTATATGTTACAGTGAGTCACGCTGGAATTCATGTAAATGCATAATACCAAACCTGAACGATTCACTGTAGAACCGCCTTTATTTCAATAATATAAAGGTTTTTCGTCTCTACTTGAGTTATCTTTGTACAATAACAGCCCTTGAACTGTGCGCTCAGTGTTTTAGTGTCAAACTTACTCTGCACTCTGTCTGCTTGTGTCTCAGAGGAGCCAATTATGTTAGACCCTGAATGTGGAATCCTCTGTACTGCCAGATTAACGGGCCTGCAGTCCACTGGGGTTGAGCATGTGATTTAGCATGCATGTGTCCGTTATTCTTTATTTATTGTGTGTTTAAACCTGCTAGTTTTATATTTGCACCAAATACCGCAGCAATTACATAATGATGTGAACCTGTTCACTCTGATTCTGATTGTGTGTGTGTACCATGCATGTTTGTGTGCCTGTGTTACATAATAAGGCCCTCACCTGTCTTCAGCCATTTCAGCAATTATAAAGCTGCAGCCAGTGAGAACTCTCCATTGTTTTAACAGTACGTCAGTTGGGTCTGCAAAACAACAGCTGCTTTGAGCGCACATTGCTGTACTGATCATGATACAACAATTTAGTGAAAATATTGTGTGTGTACCTATTTTTGTATATAGTATTTTACATCATGTCACAATCCAAAATGTGAATGGGAAATTTATGGATATTCCTGCGTATTTTTAGTACCAAATTCTATCTATATGATACAAAGGTTGAGGTCGTATTTTCTCCCATGCATCTACCTTGATTGATGACTGCAGCTCAGAGACCATCCCGAGCTGTGGAAAACAGTACTAGAGTGTGAACTTCATTGGAGCCACATATGAGCCCTGTGGCATACTATCACCCTTTGAAATGCAGGAGCAACAAAGTACTGCTGTTGGCATGTCTTTTCTCTAATTAGCTGGAAACTGTGTGACAGAGATAGACACCTAAAGAAACCGGATACTGCTTTTTAAAATAGTGCTCCTGTTTGCTATATCTCACGAGGGAGCTAATTATGTATCAGACATCAATGGTAAGCAAGTTCGGGAAAAAAAAATTATATGCATCAATGTAATTCAGAGAGTCAGAGAGACATCTCTGGCCACTTTATTAGGTTGGCCTTGTACTTAAAAAGTGACAGCTAGTGTGGTCTACTGCTGTCTACCGGGTATTTTATATTCAAATATGGACTTCTTCCCTTCCATTTTCATTGGTTCTGCATAAAAAGTTTGCTTATATTTATGTGATGCCATTATAACTGTACTTAATAACATACTAAGCACTGCATGGTCAAAACTGTGGCACTGTGGTTGCATGTGTAGGTTACTAAAGTGTAAATGTCAAAGGGAGTATAGTCTTCATGCACATACACAAGTAATTTCTCAGAACGAGTGGAATGGTGTCTCTGAGGCCTTGTTGACACCCACTGTCGCTCCTCTGATTTGCAAAGAAATGCTGCCAGCACTTTTTATATCTTACATCCACACACACATACACTTGAACCCAGCTGTCACACTGGCCAAAGGCCACAGAGATGCCTGCACACCTCCCTCTGTTTATTCAATAGGCCCCCATCACAAGCTCCATCACAAGCTCCCTGTGACAATGGGAATCCTTGGGTCAAATAACTGGACAAGTCTGGCAAAGTATCCGAGCCATAAAACAGGAGCTGGTTTGATCTGTTAAATTTCCTCAGAGGAATGACCTTGGAATCCCATGAGGGAAAGATCTAAGGGAATCATGCTCACACACACTTTGTCCTGCCCTGACCCTTGGGTGTTCACGGAAGAAGCAGAGAATACAAAGGGTTAACACAGCTCTGGAGATAACACAGTTTTAAACAGCTGTCAAGTGTGAGATAAGCTGAGAAGTTTGCTGTCAAAACCTGATCTTAGCACCAACAGAAGATATAGACAAGGACTACTCATGAACAAAGATGCTTTGTATTAAAACAATCACTTTTGTAAATATATATTATATATATATATTATTAGTATATATATATTTTTTAAATCACACACACATTTACATTAATATATTTTTTTTTATTTCCTTTTTGGCATTGCCCTTCTGACCTCCTAGCTCACAGTGACTTGCATAGGTTGGCGCGAGATGTCTTTCCTCTTATTTATCCAGGTTTGGGACTGGAGCAAGGCATGCAATGTGCAAATGTGTGCAAACAGCCACATTATGCAGATAAGAGATAAACCAAGGTATTGGATTGCAAACATTAAAGTTATGAGAAGTCATAGGGAAAGGTTGAAATAATGTCAGCCCCAACAGATTCTGTCTGTCTGCAAAGCTCTTTTGTTTGTGCCATTCTTCTGATGACAGCAGATGACCAGCCAGCCAGTATGATGAATTGCAGCATTTGCTGGACTTAAACCAGGTTGCCCTGGCATTATTCGCCGCCTCTGAGTTTAGTAGCTCCCTTGATACTGAGTGATACAGTTACAGTTTCCTATATCCACCAAACGACGTGAGTATTGAGTTTGGAACAACTATAATCCGCCCACTATCTGCAATAATGTTTTATAAATAACCGCATGTCCCTCCTCTGGGTCTCTGTGTTACTGTGTACAGATATGGATGGAAACAATCCACCAGAAGACTGTGGCAAATCACAGTCTATTGGCTGTTCAGCTGGAGTGCATGTGGACCATGGGCGGGTCCCAAAGAGCCTGTATTTTATGTGCAGGACATGCCCCAGCATCCACAAAGCTGGACAGCAGTCCTCAGTTGCTGATGACACTATATATATTTGGATGTCGACATAAAGTAAAGCTGTATTACTGAAGAATCTCCTCTTCTCCTCAGACTGAGGCCAAGACAAGAAGCAGCAATAATAAGGTAAACAATAATTCAATTCAATTAATTAATTTCATGCTCAGTTACTTTATAAACCTACTGTTTAACTAATGCTCCGTGACAGAGTAAAATGCTCATATCATTGTCTGAAATATATTATATTGACAGATATTCTTAAGGACACGCTTAGATTTAGTTACCACTTCTTACTGTCCTGGTAAACCTTTATTTTTAAAAATACATTTATTTATTTATCCACTGCACTGTTTTGCATTTTGCTTAGTTTCTAGAGCAGCAGCGCAGCTTATACAGCGACCCAAATGCAGTATATAACAACAATAAATTCTGCCTGAATGTGATGGTTATAAACACCTAAATGCATTGACCTTATATCTTAGGTCTTGGACAAAGAAGTAGGTGCCCCTCCTCTGTGCCTGGGTGGCCTTCTGCTGTGTCTCACCATGGACCGCTCTGTACAGGAGCTCTTTCTCAACTTCATGATCGTCTTAATCACTGTGCTGCTCATGTGGCTGCTGGTCAAATCCTACCAGGACGCATGAGAGGCAGACCAGAGATGTGGAAGAAAGGAGGCACGCAAGCACAGTTACTATTGGACTCTGCTGCTAACTAGTTTACACCGTCGAATTAACCTAAAGCTCCACTGATCTGAACCAAAGCTGTAATAATGCGTGACATCTGACACTTCAATAATCATGCAGAAAAAACATGTTTTAAAAGGTGCAATTTCTCTATGTGACATTATGATGTAAAATAAACATATGATGTTTTGCAATGCAATTACTGACAAATACACAACACAGTGACTCAATCTTTATCTTTAAATGTGTGCAGTTATAGCTTTGTAACTGACAACAATACAGGACTGCCTAATGGCAAGCTTTGAAAACATAGAAATATGTTCCCAAAAATAATACTTATGTAATCAAATTCTTTCGACAAGGTACACTAGAACTAACAACAATAGGATTCTTCAGTGGTAGAGACAATAATGAGACTTGCACAAGCCTCATCAGCATAAGTCTTCACACAACTGTATAAGTTGCATATCATGCAGGGAAGTGGGTCCACTCGTGTCTGTGTTATGCTGCATCTCTCCACGGAGCTCTGTATTTGTTGAAGCTGATGAGCTGACAGTGGAACTCGGTCAGTGCTCTGGGCATGGGAGTAACCTCTTCCCACTGACTCTTCCCACTGTGGTACACCTGCAAAATATAGGTATAAAGCATGAGTTGGGATTTTGTATCTTTTTATTTAAATGTACATAAACGTGCCAGAGGAAAATACACCTATGGCCAAATCAGCGCTCTGGTAAGTACGGTGCTTCAAGATGCTTCATAAGACTAATACTAAAACTAATATGAAGTATATGAAGTACTCAACAAATTGCAATTTCAGTTTAAGTTGCAAAAGCTTTACAAATGTATTACTACAACATCCAGTATTAATCAAATGTGTTACCTGAACTTCATCAGTGATCTCATCCGGTGAATAGTCTCCACCCAGGATGTATATTTTGTCTTTTGTACCCACAGCCCCAGCATTAAAACCTGCACTCTCAAAGGACCCCTCGCCCTTCCACATGCACGTCTCGGGACAGAAACTGTACACCTGAAGCAACAATGGCACAGTTATACATATCTCTGTTTTCATCTATGCATAGTCTTTACACAGATGGCTGACCTTATAAGTTGACAGATCGCAAAGATGTAGAGTATTGTTAATAGACACAGCCCTAACCAGTGTGGCGTGAAAAAACTGTCCAAACTCTGCCGCAAGTCGAGTCCACCGATCTTGTTTGGTATCATATTGGAAGAAACAGTTGAGTGAAGGATTAAAAGAGTCTGTCATTTCCACCTCAGAACCAAGAGTGTAAATAATACTGCCACAAGAGCTGGCTTCTGGATAGAATATAGCAGTGGGCAACGGGCTGACGGGGGTCCAAGTCCGTGAGACAGGATTGTAATATTCCACCTAGAGGGTCAAACATTTCACAATATTGCATTAATATAAAAAATAACATAGTACAATATTAGAAAGATGAATTGTGCTCTCTGTGAAACCCTTTATCCACATGTGAAAAATAATGTGATATTATTTCCTTGTTTTGACTTGGTTTATTATACAGAAATGCATTTTTCTAGGCCCATTATATTACAGTAAAATGGTACTTGAAAAGCCAAAAAATCTATGTAAAAGGTGCTACTACTTGATGTGAATAAAAACTTTAGTTTTACTCATGCTTTTCTTTTGTTTATCATTATTTTGGTAGCAAAGTTGGTTCAATGTTCCACTTGCAATCAGAAAGTTAGGTCATTTTCACCTGAGTAAATGCTACACTTCATCCATACTAATCCAACTCTGAAATAAGCAAACAATTTACCTCTAGAAGACTTGGAGCTCCTTCCCTAGACCCCTTAGTCCGTCCCCCGATGACATACACTCGATCGAGGCACGTCACTGCAGTGTGCATAGTGCGGCTTTTGAGCATTGCAGGAGCAGGGGTGCATGTCCTGGTCACTGGACAAAAGCACCACACTTCATCGGTGGCATCATGGTACGGCTCAGCCACATGGAGACGTATCGCCCGGCAACAGTTCCCACGACAACCACCTGTGATGAACATCTGTACCAAGACGCCACATTAAACTTGCAATTAAAAACAAAAAAAGTAGGCTTAATACACAAATGTATCTCTTAAATATATCTGAATTTATGGGGCAAGCTGTCACATTGGGCTTAAAAGTGCAATAAACTCGCTCCATCATTAGACATTTAGTACATTTTAGCTGTGTCATGTAATGTGTGCTTGACTCTTGATTGGGTAGCCTGGCAACCAATCCAAACTCTAGTATCTCCTAAAGCTAGTCCAGAGGCTTCCTAAAATAAACACCCTGATTTGATGTTGCTGTAGAGGCCAGGGGAGGAACTAAAGTGAAATATGAATTATGTGAGATTATGTTAAAAGTTAACCAGTGCATACCTTCTCTGCATAGCTAGTGAGGTATGAGCCTGGTGGATCTGGCACCGTCCCCTCCTCAGTCCTGAGTTCCTTCCACTGGTCTGACTCGAGGCAGTAGCAGAAGGTGTGGCGGACCTCACCGTTCTCCTCTGTTTTGTGGATGTAGATGTAGCTTTGTGTTGTGGAGGGTCGGGCATCCGTCATGAGACCACTGTATTGACTTTGTATGTGTTCTGCTTCTGATAGCAGAGCCAGGCAGCCTTCATCATGACAGAGCAAAGGGTCTGTGTCAAATAAAGTCTAAAAGAATGAAGGGGTAAATCAGTTCATATGTGTGCACTGATTGTTCCATGAATATTGTGTGTATGCAGCATATACGGTATGTACAAGAATATTATACTGTTAGTGCAGCTGAAGGGAGATGGTGAAGTCTAGTCAGAGACAATAATCCTGGCAACAGCTTGTGTCTTTCTGGAAGGTCATGGCGTGTCCATCTGAGAAGTGACATAACCACGCTCTCTTCACTAGGCACATTCAGAGAGTCTGACCTCAGGCATGTCTCCAACTCATTTAGCTGTTAAGAAAAACACAAATGTAAGTTCAATTATTAATTGTTTGGATTACAATTGAAGATAGGTTAGGTGTAATACTAACAGTCATAGTACCTGCATATCCAGAAAATCCTTGTTTTGAGATAAATCATTAAAGTTCTCAACCACAAACTCACTGGCACTTTGGAGAAGTGAGGCTGAACCATAGGCCTCAGCGAGAGACAAAAGCGACATACAGTTGGTCAGATCCATGGTGCTTATGAGAAAATCACTGCATGCTCTGGAAAGGACCGACACCTAAGAGAGATACTTTATACAATCATTATCTGACCCTTATTAGTTCAATTATTACATTTGAAACTAACACTTACTTGAAGGAAGGATGCTATCTGAAACAGCATGTCTATATTAACATCAGTGATGAACGCTTCACCAGAGTAGGCAAACTCTAGAAAAGTGTCCACTGCAGCTGGACTCTGGTTAGCCAGAGTAACTGAGCCATCCCCACGCTCACGCATGTCCACCTCAAACATAGCCCTGTAAACAAATCAATTTAAGCTGCACACAGAGAGCTACATATGTTAAAACTAACGACTGAATACCTGAAGAAATCACTGGACGCTGCAAGCACACATCGATGACAGGGGAAGGTCTGGCCCTGCACATTTATGGTGAAGTCAAACAACAAGCCTTGATCTCTGAAGGATCTGAGAACATTGAGCAGCTGAAGTCCGTGTGATTCGGACACACACAAGTGGGTCTTGTGTCCAGAGGCTCCATTGCACTGAGGAGTACTGGGTGGTTTGGGGCAGGTGGATTCTGGACAGTCATCCATCCGTTACCAATTCTTCTGTAAAACAAGAGTCTGTGTGTCCCTTTGACATGATGTAGCTAGCTATGATAAGGCTATAACTGTGCAAAAACGGGTAGGATTAAGAGACTTTATGGTAGCAAACCTACCTTGGACAGAGAAGGACAGACCTATATTCGTGTTAACAGATGTATGTAACTGGGTTGTTAAAATGCATTATTAACAAGCAATGACAATAAAGCTGCAGAATGAGTCATACGGATACAAAACAAACGACTACTTAACAGCGTCAGCACCCTGGATAGTTCCCTCACTTCTCACTCTTACATCCGGAAACGCGAAGTCACGTGTGCTGTGGCGCTCTTCTTCGATGTTTAACTCGACCACGCCGAAGTTTTTTTGTTTTTTTTACATTTTGGAGTATTCAATGAGCCGGTTACAATGTTTTGTTTGTAACAGGAACGAGGAATAACGGAAATCACTTGGAATTGTTTTTTTTTCGTAGCAGTCCTGGACAAATATATGAAAATGATGAGTAAATCCTATAAATATCTGCATAATACTCACTTTATATTTTAAACATGATTGGTGTAAAAATAACAGACATATATTTGAAATGAAATCGCAGTATAGTGGTTCGTTTTGGTGCATTGCAGCATATAGACACTAGATGGCGCAGCAAACCCATAAACAAACACTGTGATAGTGCGTAGCTGTGAACATGAGAATGGACAAGAAATGGCCACTGAATCTGAATGAGCGAAGTCGTACACTGCAGTGGCGTTTCATCACTACTGCTGCTGACCAGAAAAAGCTTTCCAGTTCAAAAATATTCAAGCATTGTTTACATTGTGCCAGACATATACCCACCATAATTTAAAATGCATTACTACGTCTTAACTGACGCTTGTTGTTTTCGCAATTAATTGTCTTAAAATGTCAATGTATTGCATTTAAGCTTGATTTCACTGGATGGACACACTCACTTGCACGTGCATTCCTCCATTCACTGCTAATATTGTCGCCAAACCCTTGATGATAATAATGTGCATATTAATTAGTCTGTCGTAAGAGCCGGGACCCCCTCCTCTTTCCTTGCATCCCTGTTTTTATTGTTTGTTTATTCTTGTTTTAACTTTGTACAGCGTCTTTGAGTGTCATGAAAAGCGCTTTATAAGTAAAATGTATTATTATTATTATCATTAATATTATTATTCCTCTCTCTCTCGCTCTCTCTCTGGCTCCCGGCAGTGCATCCCCATCCCCCACACGGTGCCCGTCTCTTCACAACGCTCCTGGCCCAACAAAACGAGCCTGTCCGCATCGAGACCAAACACGAGCAGCTGACTATAGAAAGTCTTTATAATAAGGGAATTCTTTTTCACTAAGCATTTGGCTGAGTTTATTTGGTAAGTGCACTCCGATGGTCTTTACGCAGAAGAATCATATCATGTGTCGACTTTGCTGGAGCGTTTTCACGTCGTATCCCTTTCAATTGTCCTCCGTAGCGGCTACAGCGGCGGGGAACTAGCGGGCTAAGCTAAACTGGTTAGCTTGGATAGTGGCGTCAAGCTGCATCTCACTACATGATATAGTATCGGTGGTGTGTATGTTGTATTGTCAGGCTATAACACTCATCATTGTTTTTGTTTTGTTCACCGCTGTCATTTATCCTACTTCAGCTAGCTCGCTAATTAGCTAATTTAAGCAGGAGCGTGTACCCTGGGATGCAGGGATGCTACAGTGAGTTAGCGGTTGTGTTTTGAAGCTAGCCGACAAGCTAAGCTAATGTTAGTATTACGAGACTGATACAAATCCCCGCAGTCGTGCTTAGAGATGGAGCAATCACCATGCAAATATCAGCCGTTAAATGACTGCTGATAACTAGTAAGATGGCATCACGGCGTTGTTATCTAGAAATCGGTGGATTTTCAAAATGGTGTCTTAAGCTTGTTTGAGTGTATCCATTTTTGTCCATCCATGGCTGTTTTGGCGTTGCTTGCTTTCTCAGGAATGCAATGCAGCTGCCGTACTCGGATGTACATGCACCAGGGATTACTTGAAAATAGTAACTACACTGGTTGTATTCGGTCCTATTCTGTTCAATATTCTAGAGTTTACACCTTGTGCTCGTGTCATTAACGTTTTAGCCCACTCCTAACTTATCATTTTTATAAACATTTGGTAAAAATGTGAATGTCCAGTGATTATATTTCTTAAAATGTTGATATAATGTGTTCTTATCTTTATACCTGCAAGTGTTGTGTGGGTAATATAATAAAAAGCCGGGTTTATTATTATTATTTTGTCAAGGCAGCAAAGGCTTAGCTGTAGAACACATCGTTCAGATACTTAGTTGAACAAAGACACCATATAACATCATAGTGCAAAAGACAGGATTACTCAAAACGCTCTGGGCATTTCTTTCTTCTTCGCTCTTCTGAGTGAGCTTATCAGTGAAATGAATCCTCTTTGCTTTTTTGGAGGGATTACCTTCTAGTCATTGACTACCAAGCCTTTTAATTCTAAGCAGTCTTATCGGTGTGAAAGGATTTCTGCGATATGCTACTGTTGTGGCTCTCACTTGAGGATGAATTTAGTATGAACGGGACAGGTGTAACAATTTAAGGAAGTGACAATGATCGTGATGGCTCCATTATTTTTATACTTAGTAAAGGTGACCCCTGTCTGCATGCTGCCGGAAATCTGGGGGCATGTTGGTTTTGGCCTGTGTTGAACACAGTCCCATGTGTATGAATGGTGGGGCTGTACAATGGAGTCATAAAAGTGTCACATTCGAGTCACTTAATGTTACGACAGTCACTGCTTCTGTAACAGGCTGTTGTCTTTGCAGTACATCATTCCCATGTGGTTTGAACCACTTAATGAGTGGCCCATTATGGATCTGTGAATACAGACAGGGATGTCCACACTTCAATCACTCTCTTATGTCTCTTGTCTAGCCCAGACCTCTATTATATTCAAGGCTTTTCTTCATGGATGGAAGCTGGCATTAACAGCTTCATGTTGGCAGCTTAAAAGCCTACTTTCAAACAAGGACAATGTCAACTTATAAACGGGGCGCTACAGACATATTGCATGTATTTGTTTATAAACATGTAATTTATATAGAACCTCTGAAGCCGCTGGATGGTTCTGCACTTGTCTCTGTAGGATGTGTTTTTACTTGACTGCCAGGTTTATGTGTATAGTTAATGAATATGGTGTTGCATTGTAAACAGTGTTAAAAACATTGTATTCAATCTTGAAATTTGTACAGTGTATCAATGTTTTGTTTTGTGTCGCAGTGGGATGTTATTGTGTTTTAGTGAATGAAGTCAACCAATATGAATTGTTAAAGCACCCAGAAGTACTATCATGGAGCTGTTTTATGGCTTTTCTTTGTTATGGCGGGAACGTCTCAGTACCACATATTTGAGGAGACTCCTGTCAGCTAACATGTACATACATTCATCTTGGTGATTGAGCTGTGATCAGTAGGTGTGTGTGTTGTTGTGTGCTTCTGCGCAGAGGCAGGTGAGACTTGTCACTGAGAATAAAGGACTTTGACAAAAGGGTCGAGCAGTCCCTCAAGGCACTTGTTTTTTATTCAGCTGTCACTCATGCTTTATTAGCATCTTGAGCTGTGTTCATACCTGCAGTTGGTCAGTAATGCATTTGTGGCATGTTTGAGTTGCCATGTTTTGTATTATATTGTACTAATGGCACATAAAATGTCTGGGTAAAATGAGTTTGTCAGAGACCACCCTAACCATTGTCCCAGATCATTAAACTGGTGTTTATTAATCCAGTTTTCTTTAGGACCAGCTTGGTTTCTTTAGCGCAAATAATTAATCAATTCTGTCCTGATAATGCTTATGACATTTACATCAATCCGGAAATGCTTACCTGGTTATTAAAGCTCTAAATGATTAGAGTCAGGAAGAATAAGTTAGTCTCTGTGGCTTATTATTTACCCTCGGTCTTACTACAGACGGGTGGCATTTGCAAGTAATCAATTCTTTCTGAACCACACGTTTCAGGCGATCAATAATTTGCTTCTACTGATTAAACAGAAATGCATATTTGCGAGTAGACTTATGTTATGTTGTTTATCAGTTTATTGTGTTTGCAGTAAATGATCTAAATGTTATAATGAACTAAAGCTCTAGGCTGCACAGACTGAATGTGCTAGAGAATATTTCTTTCAATATACTGTACAATGCATGCAAATACAGAGAATAGAAAAATCAGTATTGAACCTGAAATGTTGAGAAAAATCTGAGTTTTTTCTAGCTACTAGGAGTAATGAAATAAATGATTACAATTATTATCTTTCATTATCTAATGTGGCAATATATATTTTTTGGGTGTGTTTGCCAAATTCAAAATGAGAATCATCAAAATCCAGTTATCCACAATTTTGACATGTAGGCTTCTCACATCTTATTGTCTTTTCATGCTAACCCAAGACACGCTCACTGATGCTAAATTCATGTTTGTGAAGCGAAACCAGGCGCATATAGTTGCTAAGAAGCCATGGCATTGGGCTTCTGTATATGAAAAAAATACCATCTATGTATACACAATGCATACTGTATATAAATGAGTGTGAGGGAAGTGTATAGTGTAATTCTGTATACCACAAAATACTGTCAAGAAGGGTGCCAGTGAAACCTATTTATCCCTCTGTATAATCACATCCTCAGATGAATTCCACTTCTAGGAGCTCAGCGTTTTCTTGTCATAATCCGTGGCGGCAGAGGCAGAGGTGTGTGACTGGAGGAGATGACAGAGGATAGACGAGGAGGGAAGAATGCAGAGAAAACAGGAGGCACTTTTTCTCACAGTGTACAGTGGTGTCCTAGATCCAAAATAGCCCAGAGCGGCGGTTTGGAACTGATTGCTGCAGGGCAGGTCTGATGTGGGGCTGATATTCTGACTGAATTCTTATTCACGCCACACCTTTTGATACAGAACAGTAGGGTTCGGTTTTTAGTTTCATTATAGCTGTCAGTTTAAAGAGCAATAAGAGGCTGATGTGAATTGGTAATTGTGGACATATACAAAATTAAACTACATATAAATGCAATTAAATGAGGCTTCGTTAACAAAAAAAGCCATTATTAGATACGTGTTGATTTTACCCAGACCTAACATTTACAAATCAAGATGGGGCTGGAATTTGGTTGAATTAAATGCATTATAGGCCCATCTAACTTAATTGGATGGTCAAAACAGACTGCTGGTCATGTGAAAATGCTTTTTGTGTCGTCTCGTAGTCTTTATTTAAGTTTCCGTGCAGTAAAAGAAGTGATTCTCTTCCTTCTGGAGGCTAGATGAAACTGCGCTGAGGTCTATTCTTTCCTGTGCCCAAGTGTGATAACGCCCACTGGTCCTGGTTTGGTGCTGAAAGACTAGAAGCCTGGTGAGGTTTCCAGTAGGAGGCTCGACTCGTGTGGGGGTTGTGTGGTATTGTACATATTCTCTTTGTGTGTTTGTGTGCAAGGTTTACACTTCCTCAATCTCATCTCTCCTCCCTCTTCTTCCTCATTATTACCCCCTAAGGCTGCTGGAATCTCCCCTTTTAAAGAAACAGATCAGGGCTATTGTCTGAAAACATGGCATATTTATATTAGCATGTGTAAATTAAATAAGTAAGGATACCCTTGGGAGATCTGAGGTAGACATTAGCAGACAGCATGAAGTGAGAAATAATTTGATAATCACGTTGAATGTAGCAATATATTGATGCTAGTTCATTTAAGCAGGAATTTCTTATAGGATTAAACGATTAGAAATCGTGACTCAAATTTTACAATTTCATTCAAGACTCTAGGAAATGTGATTTTTAAGTTTGGAAATATGTGTCATATTCAAGGCCATAACGTTATGATATTTAGTATTTTTTAATTGCTGATATTGCAATGACGACGGTCGTGGACAAAGTTGTGCGGAGCTGCCTGAAAGCCCTGGGCCGCCGCAGCTTATGAGTTCTGTCCAAACAAGTCCCACAGCAGTGTATTAGGCCTAACAAAGTCTTGAGAAATGGTCCATTTTAAGTGAAGGAGCAGGAAGGTCAGCCTAATAATGCCTCTCGCTAGAGTCCATTCTGTCTTTGTCTGAGTGTAAGAGCAGACAATTAAGTGTCAGCTCTGTTGTTTGGAGCAAGCAATCCCTCTAATCAAATGTGGCGAGATTCGGGAAGAAAGGGAGGGATATTTATTCAATACTCATCTATATTTAATGGTATTTTACATATACATAAAGTTTTGTTGCAGAGAAAGGAATGCTAGGAACATAGATTATATCAGTTGTTAGTATGTTTTGCATGTTAGGGACTCAAAGATCAGTCATGTTAAAATGTTTGTCTTTTGATAATGAATCTATAACATACTAATAACATGAGTTACGGTGGCTTTGTTGTCTGTAAATTATCTGAAGCATCTTTTTGTCCGAGTGAAGCTTAAAATGTAAGGTTAGCCCAGAAGAAGTAATCATTTTATATTTAAATGACGTGAACAAAAAAGAATAAGGACCAAACATTTAAGTCTTCAGTCTCTTGCCAGTAACTTGGATTGGGCTGGTGTGAATGAATCTAATCTAAATACCCAATGGTGTTTCCAATGGTGTTTAATGATGGGTGTATTTCTGGCATGTTTAATATAATATTCTTGTGGTGGTTGTTCAAGTTGAGTACAATTGTCTAAACGCTTCAGATTTCTGATATTGCACGTTTTATTATTATTTAGAATTGTCCAACTGTGATTCATGGGCATATTTTTTGTAATGCTTTTTCAGAGGCCAGAAACTAGAGCCCCTTGGTGTTAATTGTAGTTTTTATATAGTGTTTGCTGCTGTATTTTTTTTTAACAAAACTGTCTATGCCATATTACTGTATAGAACATAAATAAACACTGAATTGATTTAGTGTATGGACTTCACAAAAAATCACCATGTTATGATATGAATATTACTCTCATGGCCTGCACCAGTGGCTTCTGTAGAAAGGCTTTTTTTCTGCCCAAATCCAATTTTCTGATAAACTCTTTTCATCATCTCTGTTCCATAGACGCCTTTGCACAAAATATCAAGTGAGACTCAGTTCTATGTGGAGAATGCCAAGCGTGCCACAACACAGCCTTTGTCATTAGGTGGTGAGTGCTGTATCTATCAGAAGATAAGTGAGCCCTTTAGGCTGAGCCGCGGGATGTTACCTGCAGTGTCTGTGAGACAAGAGAGTAAGATTAATGGGAATCTGAAAAAAAAGAGTGACTAAACAGATTTTACTGCGAGTATAAAGCAGCAGTTCCCTTGTTTACAGGCTACAGTTGTTAGAAACCACACAAGGGCATTACATTAACATACAATTATTGTATTTGTAGGGGTTATCGCCTGAAAGCTATATGAATTAAATGGTTATTTTTTTAAATAAACCTAGACTAACCAGAATAACATTAAGCCGTAAACACCAAGTTGGAAAAATAAGATATGACATGGAAAGAATATCTGTCTATCACACGCAAGAGATGGCGTCACAGCAGTATGTTTGCGCACAATAAAAACCGGGGGTGCAATTCCTTGGTGTTTTGAATACATTGAATGGCTGTCTGTCGGTTGTCATTTTGTGTGAGCCCTGTGACAAATTTCCCCCATGGCAGACCCCGACCTTAAGCTACTTGCGACCGCATCTTGTTTAGTATAGTGTTTGAATCAGCCTTGTTTCTTCATTTGTAGTTCATCTACAAAATGACGCGGTACATGTACTAGCTGGAGTAAGGCAGTATTTACATTTCTAACAACCTTTTGACATGAACTGCTGTGTTAAAACGGACAAGCCTAGTGGGAACAAAGGGACTTGTACTGTGCCACTCCTCCTGCTGTTCCCCTCACACCTTCATTAGACACATTGTACTCGCTCTCTTGTTCTCACTAGTCACTTTCATCACCCTTTCTTCCAGAGCCGCGCCGCATAAGCCGTCCATCTATTCAGACAGGCCTGTAATTGGGTACAGGTTGCGTTAGCAGGGCAGGGACCTCAGGGTTTGCCTAGCGTTAATGGCCATTGTTCCCCCTTGCTCTACATGTCCAATATAAGTGTCCACAGGAAAAACAGAGTTGCTCTAATAGTTGTATCTGGCATCTGTTAGACTGCTTCTAGAACGTGTGCCAGGAAATGATGAATAGTTGGCCATTAGTAAAAATCGTCTTGCATGAACCTGAAATTGAGGTTGTGAGAAATGTCAACTTTCTGTAGTTTTGTTGCGTAAGCAGTTGACTTTACTGTTTTAGAAGCCGTGTTGACCAACCAGAAATAATGTGATGTGAGTTTTATTGTGTTCAATTGGGCAGTAATCCATTCACACTAGCCATATTCTCTATCTAAAGAGGTGGACTTTTTATGGCATGCTCTTTGAAAAGCTTCTTATTATATTCCCCTTGGTACAGTCCCGTCTGTGATATTGCATCCAGCAGTGTTTTAAAATAAAGATGGCTGACTAGCGTATATTTCAATGTAAATGCAGCTACAAAATGTCTAGTGTGATTTGTGTTGTTACATTACAGAGGTGCATTTTTGAACTACTTAAAAGATTACATTTTTGTAGTTTTGACAGCATTTTCTTTTCAGTGTTGTAAACATGTAAGAGCCAAGTACACCAGCTAATTCTACGTCCGAGTCAAACACAACACAAAATCAATTCAAAATGGCCGCTCATTTCTGCACACTCACAATCACACACCTGTCCTCTTGATTTAGCTCTGTGCTTGTCTCTTTGGCTCATACCGGATCATGCTTACTCATAGCTTTCCCTCGGCTTATCTGTACAAATTGTGTTTGTCACGTTTTTGCTCGGCCGCTCGCCCGCTCACAGGTGTATGGCGCTTCTTCCTCCATTGACTCGTCTTAATGTTTGCTTGGCTGCTTGTGGTTGATGTTTGGTGAAGCTTCTCTGTCTCACACACTTTCATATTCGCTTAGGAGAGAGCAGCAACACACTAGTTCTTTCAATGTGACCTCTAATCCAGCGCAGGTACCAGATTGGCTCGGCTTGGTAGCAATGCATATTTACAAGGCTTTCCATTGAAAATGAACCAAATGAATGACAATCATTTTGAGTTCTTCTATTTATGTTTTAATTCATGTAAAATATACAGTACAGGCAGGTGGAGATTTGACATCTGTATTAACATGCCTCTCAACCTCCACCAAACATACTACTCACCAATCCATTCATGCATTGGTGGGTGTCTTGCCTAAGGACACAACGGCAGCATGAACTACCTCCAACCTTGCTGTTAGTAGACAACCTGCTATTACTTCATAAACTGGAACATATATTCTTTTTAAAAATATATATATAATTTCAGTTAGAGATGCACGGATAACATCGGTATCGGCCGATAATTACATTTTTGACTAACATTGGTATCGGCCTGTACAGATGGATGATGGTAACCCGTTCTAAAAGGATAACATCTAATATTTAGGTTTGGAAACATTGTAAGATCTGCCCATTCAAAATGTCTAACTTGAGGAAGACAAAATGAAGTAAAAATAATATTTGTGGATTCATAAATGCATTTATGTAGATTTCTTAGTTTCAAAAGACATAGACTACTCTTAACATGTTCGGTATCAGAATCGGTATCGGCCAAATTGGTAATTATAATATCGGCATCGGCCAAGAAATTCCATATCGGTGCATCCCTAATTTCAGTACATGCCAGAACAGACAGCCAACAATGCTGCACACTGCAAATCCAAACGTATCACTAAGCGACACGCCAAGCCGATTTGGTACCATCAGCGATAGATTTTGCACCGTAAATTCGCACATTTCGGCAGCTCAGTTCTCTCTGACCGGACACGCTTGTCTGAACCATTTGCTGTTGCACCGGCGCTTGCTTTGCCGTTATTTTTGCCCTTTTTTTCTTGTGTTCGTTGTAATCATGACCTCTCGCTGTTTTAATTTCAGATTTGCATATCCACTTCCACTCCTTCCTCATTTGCATACAGCAAGAATGGCGAGCGGGCATCCCACAGACAAATTCAGTTTCATGTATCAACCAGACACGCACAAGAGGTACGGGGCACGCATGCACACACAAACACACAATAACAACACATGCTCAGTTATCATGTCCATATGTTCACCAAACCAGGTAAGTTCCAATGGCTTTACCGCTATAGTTTGTATTGTGTTGCATGTGGGCAGCACTATGGAGTTCATGGATGTAAGGACTATGTGACCTGCTGTTTCATGTTTTGAAGTTTAAGTTAATGCTCGTTTCTCTGTCGTTTGCTCTGAACCCCCTTCCCTTTGTTTTCCTCTATCTCAGTAAGAACAGGTTATCTTCAGCAATGAATCCTGTCTACAGCCCCGTTCAGCCCTCTCCATACGGAAACCCTAAGAACATGGCCTTTGCAGGTAACGTGTATAGATTTTGTGATTTTTGAGTGAATGAATGTCCCGTTTAACCATCAGAGAATTGAAAACTTCTGGCACTAAAATAACTGATGTTATAATGTCTGGCCAATAACACATTTGTCTTTTTTTATTGTCTAATAAATCACATTATTTGCAAAATGCTCCTTTAGCAAAATGCGGGAATTGTTCTGTTTGTCATACATTGTCTTGGCTTTTTGTACCTTAGTTCAAATTCTAGTTAGCAATTTTGTTGCATATTGGCTCACAAGTAAACACTAATTAACCATTGTCACACAAAGGCTATGAACCCAAATCTGCTTCTGTGTTGTAGGTTAGCTTGTTATCCCTTTTATATAAGAATACTTCAGTTGAACTTTTTGAACAATGATAAAGGTGAATTGGTACAGCAGTATACCAATATACCTTATGCTGCTATAGTGAAATAGGTGTTAAGTACATGGCAGCAGCCAATGAGGCATGATGTCTTCAAAGTGCTCCATACTTGGATTACTTCTTCATCACGTTTTTTAGCTCATCATCATCTCCACATCTGAGGATCGATACATCCAGACCTTAAGGCAAAGCACATAGTCTCAGCAATATCCACAGTGATATATAGCAAACTGCACTTAGCCCCCCCCTCCAACCCAAACCTTGGTCGGCTATGCTTTGTTTGAATGATGTGTAATTGATGACGCACATGTCTCATGTAACGTGTGCGCGCGCCCACTCACACGTGCCCGACTGAATCTCTTATGTGTCTGAATATGTCCCCTCCTACACCATATTGGCAGGTGTGTCTTGTCTGCCAAATCAGTGTATGGAACATGCATTCGGCCAAGTGTGTTATTGGTGCAGACATTCTTTTTAATGAGAGCCATCTGCTGTAGACTAAATACCTGTGTGTGTGTGTGTGTGTGTGTGTGTGTGTGGGTCTTTGTGTCGTCGTGTTACCCTCTGTGTTTTGTTGGGTCATTAATATCTCCCTGATTTGTGGGCCCCCCCCTGCAGGCTATCCAGGAGGCTACCCGGCCACAGCCCCGACCTATACACCGAACCTCTACCAAACGGGCAGTCCCGGGTATCCACCAGGTGAGAGCCCACACAAAACGCACATACAAATAGAAAACTGACCATTCTTCAAACATTTTATAAGACATAGGGGGCCTTTATTTAGATTTATGTCGACATGTTATGGTTAATCATGGCAATATGTACCAAAAACATTTCTTCTTTTATTTTTGCAAGCACATTTTTGCCATGTCAATATGCAAACGGGCTCACACTAGATAGCTGATAATTAGCCGAGGCAACCCTGAAAAAGACGAGCTCTAAAAACAAATATTTTAATTCAATCATATCCTTATCATTTATGCACTTATAACAATAAAAGCCAAATAAGTCTAAATATGCTGTCATGTTTAATCAAAGTTGTTCTGAGCTGTGGTCATTAGTAACATTAGGACTGTGTAGTGTCAGTGGAATCCCAAGCTATAAAGGGCATCGATGGTGGAGGGAGGGGAATCGAGCCAGTAACAGCTGTTAGCAGCAGATAGCGCCTCTGCTGGGGTCCACTGTCTGCACCCACAACAGATGGAGGTAACTGTGGTCTACCTCAGATAGGCGCTGTCTGTGTGGGGCAGGAGTAGGAGAAAATGAATTCAACCTGATCTCTTAACTATATTCTGCTAGGGCAAGGCTAATCACCATTATTTGATCTATGAGCCTCACATTTTTGACACACAGCAAGGCTTACCAATATTATACTGTAGTAGTCCCCCCCGTCCTCACATTACATAAATTGTCCATATATTGTGACCACACCTATAAAGATAAAAATAATTATTACTGTCATCATGATGGAGTACATTTTTGGAAATTTCCCCAGCCCTAACACAAAGGAAAAATCTACCTTTTCAATTAATATTGTACATAATATTGTAATAAATCCTGCTGCGTCTGCAAAAGGTGAATTCCCGGAGTTGTTCAATTATTAAACTGCTCAAAAATAGTCCCATAGATTGTGTCTGTTTTGAAATGTTCACCTGAATGTGCAGCAGACTTCTACATTTCACCCTAGGTCTTTGAAGTCTCTCTTCTTTTGTCCCCTCCCCCTCATTTTTTTGGTATCTTTTTGGAAGTGTGTCATAACACCAGGTACTGAATGTGCTTCCAAGCTTTGTTTCAGTGTTCATTGTCACGCCTGGTTCACTCATTTAGTTAATTTTAATTTTTTTAAATGTCATAGGTTATTTGACTGAACAAAAAAATAAGAAACTGCCTTAAGACTTAGCTTTGGTGTGATTTGAAACGCCGGCCAATGTCATTATTTCTCAAGACTGCTGATGAATAGGCAAACTGTTTTCTATCAGCCGGCCTTTTGTAATTGCCACACACCATTGTCCCCTAATGCCCCGCACGCATGTTAGAGCAAAAGAATGTGTGTGAGAGTATGCACACTCTCTTTTAGTTGCACCCAGCACAGCTCCAGCATCTCTTTGTTCCCTTGTCCTTGTGTATGAGAGAGAAGCCTTTCATAAGCCCGCATAGACCGAGCTAGCATGTTTGACCTTCAAGCTCCTCCGAGTGGTCATAGAGCAGTACTGCACCCAAGAGAGCTCAGTTAACGGCTTTTAATACAGCAGCGTTCATCACACGCAGTCAATGGTCCATCATTTTCTCTGCTCACGCCGCTCTGAATGATTGCTTTTTGTATATTTCAAATACGCTGTTCCTTCACCTGACCTGTTGTATTCCACATTATGCAAGGCAAGTTTATTTGTATAGCACATTACCAGACAAAACAGCACAACCTTATTTATTATGATGAGATTTTTACAGAAGGTCACTCTTAAGAAATGTTGATATTCAAGATTAGACCACTGCGTTTAAGACGTCTGCAAAAAGGGTCGCCAGTGCGCCATCTAGTGGGCAGAAGAGGCCACAATAATCCAATAACAACAACAAAAAAACCTTTCAATGCAAATAAAAATTTTATACAAACAATATTTATATAATAATAATTAATATATGACCTGGGATATCTTAATGCCCCCTTTGGCTGAATAGGAGTTACATTTAGAGCTTTGTTTCATATCTTAGTACATGGGTGTAGGCCTAATCAGATTGAAATATTGTTTAATGTTAGGGATGTGTGCTTTATTAAATTGCAACTAGTCAGATGTGTGCCTTGTGGGTTTTAGCGGTAAGTAATATATTACATTTTGTAATTTATGTTAAAGAGTTTTGGACCCACTCCCCAAGTACCTTCAGTCAGAACTCCATTGGTATGTGAACCACAATTTGAGAAGCACTGATTAGAAGGCCTACTCTGTACTTTGTGTACGGTACATTTATTAAAATGTTTTTCTTATTTTCCCGTTGTTTTGTAGGATACACTTCAGCAGGCACTCCATACAAAGTGCCCCCCACCCAGTCAAACGGAGCACCCCCTCCCTACACACCCACACCTACCCCGTACCCCACAGCTATGTACCCAATCCGCAGTGCCTACCCTCAGCAGAACATCTACGCACAGGTAAGATGCCCATATACACCTGTTACTGTATATTGCCCCTGGTTTCTAACACACTGTATTATGTTGACAGGGAGCCTACTACACCCAGCCAGTGTATGCTGCACAGCCACATGTCATCCACCACACCACCGTGGTTCAGCCCAACAGCATCCCCTCCACAGCCCTGTACCCCGCTCCAGTCCCTGTACCCACTCCCCGCAACAACGGTATGGCTGCTATGGGGATGGTCGCTGGGACAACCATGGCCATGAGCGCAGGTACAATATATGATTTCACACTGTGTTATATACCACAGAGTATGACCAGTCAAGAGCAGTAAACATCATTGTCCTGATTTTCTGTAAATTGGCTAACACATAGCAAACTTTACAGGTAAGTTAATAGATTCGCTAAGATCTAAGAAATCAGGAAGGTTTTCTTAAAGGGTGAACACTATATGACTCTATTAGGACCACTACATTAACACAATGCATTGACTTCTTTTGTAAAAACCAATTAAGCAGAAATGTTAAATGTCTAATTGTTAAAATCTAATTGTTAAAATCTCATCCCAATGCTCTAGGGACTCTGCTAACAACACCCCAGCACGCCCCCATCGGAGCCCACCCTGTTACTGTGCCAACCTACAGGCCCCAGGGGACACCTGGCTACAGCTACGTACCGCCTCACTGGTAGAGCCCACCATCATGTGAGTCTGTTTTTTGAGATGTTCTTGACACTAAAGTTCCCCGCCTCCATCTGCTCCTCCTTTTTAACTTTGTACAAACTGTGCTGTGTCTTAAATCTCTCACTAATGTGTACTTGTTTCTCACCAGATCTGGAGTCCACCATTGTATGCAACTGCTCAAATCTTACGCGGAGCTCCTAGCGGAAACCCCGGGCAACTCCGCACCTGTCGGCAAGAACAAAACTAAAGTGCAACAGCCACTTTACTACTATTACTTTCATTGTTATTATCCCACATTCTCTAAAGTTTTTACAAAAGCTGCTTTTATTTTTTTATTATTCTCTCAGTTCATTTGCCAACCAGTCATTATTTTGTATGGCTATTTTATTTTTAATTTTTTTTGTGTGTGTCTGTCATCGGAACTCCAGAGGGACTCTTGACCAATCACAGGTGGCGGCTGCTACATGTCCGTGTTGTGTTGTGTGTGTGTGTGTGTGTGTGTGTGAGATCCTGCCTGCTGCTCTCAGTGGGCTGTGAATTAACAGGCACTTACGTCTCATCATCTCTATCATTCAATGAATTATTGTCTAATGCTGCCAATTTCTTTCTTAATAGATATCAGCAAAATGTTTTAAGCAGTTACTTTTAAGGCTTTTCCATTTAAGGCCCCGTTTATTTGAACATTCTTTGGTAGATTTCATTCGTTCTTCCTTTTCTTTTTGCAGCTCTTTTTATTTTAAATCTCAGTCGTCTTCCAGCACACTGCTGTCTGTCTGGACAGTATTCACTTCCTCGCCCGTGTCCTGAGCCCGTTTGTAAGTGCCATGTCACAGTGACCATGCATTTACACATCCATATTTTGCGTACCTATCAAATACCAGAAAACATCGTTATTTTATGCTATATGGTATGCAGGCTTGTATGTTGTCAAAATCTGAATCTAGATAGTTAACATGTTTGGGTCATATATGATTAGCGTAAGTGAATATGTTGGCAAATCAATATCAATATTTATTATGGCATACAAACTACTTATAGGTGGATGTACTCACACAAAGAGAATGCAGACACACAATCACTTACTGGCACTTACTATACAATATGTTGAGTTTAGTTTTGACTGATGCACTCACACACACACACTATACACACAACATAGTCTAGCAGCGTGCGCGCTAGACGGAGCCAGCAGCGAGGAGTTTAAAGGGAAAGGCGCTAGAACAGGGGATGACATCAGAGCGTTTATTTAGAGGCTGCAAGAAGTCATCTGCAAGAGACTGCTCAGATACAAAGATGTTTGCACTATATGTATTGTACCGGTGTATAGTGACGGTGTCGTCTCCTCCTTGTGCTCCCTCCGAACTGAGGACTAATAAGCAAGGATCGTCTAGCGACAACAATAATGTAATAATGCCTTTATTGGGAACAGTTTTCAGATGTCATGTTTTTTAAGGGACTTGTAGTGCATGGTGGTGGTAAGCTACCTCTTGCCTACCTACCTGCAGCCTGCTAACAAATCAGCAACCTTAAATGCACTGGTCTACTACCATGATTGGACCATTTGGTATACCTACGAAACAGTTCACGGCCTTATAACGTTGTGGCCATTACCTGCGAGTTAATATAAGAAATACTGTCTAAATTTAAAACATGACTGAACCCTTGCTTATTGGTCCTCGTCTTTTTGGTGGGACTAATCCTCAGTGAGGCCTGTGGCATTGCTAGGATTTACAAAAAAAAGATTCAAGTCATAACTTTATGATTTGTACAGACTAACAAAAGCAGAGCATTTACTGCACGAGTATGTAGACGAACATGGTCAATATTGCAATAAAATAACGAGGGAATGCCTCCTACTGTTGACAATAACAGTCATTATTTTAGCAGCATTTTCAATTGATTTTAAAATAGCTTATTGACGTAATCTCTTAATATGGATTACAGGCTCTGTATGCAGCCATTCAATAAATATTACAGACTTGAGTTATGAGGAGTCGAACATATCAGAAATTTGGGTTTTGTGAGGATTTATTGCACATTATTAAAAAAAAAACTACAAAAAAAGTATGAACGTGTAATTTAATAAGTTAACAGGTACCTAGGCTTTGTAGTGCGAGGGGGAAGAAGCAAATTTGTAATTACAATACAAATCCTATAACAGTGAGATGATCTTAGTCCATATATTTGTACACTAATACTCGGTGGAAATACTGCTTAGGCTGCTTCTTTCGCTTGTACTTTCCTTAAACGATCCTTAATACTTTGACAGCGAGACTCATAGGCTTAATTTAACCTACCACGATATGTGTCTGCATTAGTTTTTTCCTCTGATCAAATATATCGCATATATTCAGGTGTATGTCACTATAGCATTGGATCTTTTAATCCGTATTGTAATTCTAGCTACGCATGGTTGCATCAGTGTGGCAGCTACACTTTGTGCTCTTTAACCTCTGTTTTTTAGCCCTTTTTAATCTGTTTTTAGTCTTATTCTGCAGGGAAGAGAAAGTTACAGCAAGGTCTGTGACAGTAATGTGGAAGTCCTCACAGGTGGAGAGTATCTACGGTTTTTACTTTTACATGAATATATTTAACTTCATTACAAATAGTCTAATGAGAATTACCCTAGAGATCATGATGAGATCATAGAAATGATCATAAATAGTGCCACCTTTCTCTCTCTATGAAAAGCAAAGGGTTAAGCTTCAATCAAGCTTCAATCTGTTCCCGAAATGAACTTTTTATTTTACATTTACCCAACAAAAAATTCTGAGAACTTTTAAGATCTACTTCGTTGTCTTTGAGTTCTTCTCCCACCTCTGCTTGTCTGCCCGTTCCACATTAGTTTTACAAACCTTGTGTATAAAAAAGAATGAACCAAAATGGAATGTGTTATATTTTGGTTGTGATCTTTGCTGTCTATTGCCGCTTGTACAATGTTCCTAACACCTCAAGCCTTTGGTTCTGTGCCATATTTCACCACCTGCTGTTCAGTATGTATTAGTTAACTGGTGACTTGAGTCCTTGTTACGTCTAGCTTTCTGTGAATCTGTGTTTTCCTGTTGCTGTCCTTCACGAATTGTCGCTTGGTCTTAATTTTTTCTCTTGTTGTGTCCTGTATCCTGTTTTGTGCCACAGCGCCCTGTAGAGGTCATTTTGAGGTTGCCATCCCGTGAAAAACTTTCCAACTTTTCGCTCTCACTATCTAAATAGCAGTTTAGCCAATTGACGTCAGTAATACTGATGATCTGCTGTCATTTGTGGCATTTGTCACTAGGCCTAGATAGACACTAGATGTCACTATTGTGCTGTGAGCCAACACCCAACAACTTTACGTGTATAATATTAAAAACTAAAAAAAGGGGCCAACAAACTTACTGCTACTTGCCAGAATTACTATTTGAGCATCGAAGTCCGTCAAAATGCCATCGGAACAAGAATTTAGACAATGTTATATTGATTATGTTGAATTAGGGCTGCACAATATCACAAAACAATGCAATGTATCATACATATTTTAAATAATACAATAATCATGCAATATTTTGATAGGCTTGGTAGTCGATAGGTTAAGGTTTTATTGAAGTTTGTTTAAATGAAGAGCATACTCTGTGCTCACGGATTAAAACTGGGACTAAATACACTACTAAAAAACTAAACCAGGTCAGATCAGTTTAGTATCGGCTATAATTTGGTATCTTTGGTACTGTACATTTCTCTCAGATAGAGGACCATAGTAGTATTATGAAACGGTTATTGTTTCATTTGCCAAATTAATGTTGCAACCCTAGTTTGAAATGGTTTAAGTAAATAATTTGTGGACCAATACAATGCCTCATAGTTGACATGGCAAAGCGATAGAGGCTTTTGTCACATTGCCACAGGATGGGGAAGTCGATCCCCCTTATTTCACTCAAATCTTCACCTCTTGTTTCTTTCAATTTGCACTTAAAACATCTTAATGAAATTAGGCAGTGAACTGAACACCGACGAGCTTAAGGGAAAATGTCTTAATCACTGTCTTTTTATTGCTTTCACTCGTCCTTGTGCCCTCGTTGACATTTCCAAGTGTTGAGAGAAGGCTTTTAACATGCTTTTAGTACATCACCATTATGATTATACACCTTTTCACTTGTCAAAAGGTGGCTTCATTCACTATTCACCTTTCCTCTTCTCTTATTTGCCTTGCTCTAGCAGGTCTAATTTCTTTGAGCGTAATTAAAAACACTACTATTCTGAACAATAGTAGGCTCTTAAATGTCTTTGGTGTTCTGCTGCAGCTTTTATGATTTGTCAGATATCTCATAGTTTGATTTGACACTAAATGTGATGCAAAAAGTGGAAATTCCTTGTCTTCCAAGAAAAAAAAAGCATATACTTGTATCCTGAACCCGGGATCGAGTATTAGGAACACCCCATCTTTGGAAGTTTTCGTTTGGTACCCAGTTTGCACATGCTATGGTATTCCTGTTACCGTAAGGTTGTGTTTGAAACTGAAGCCCAACGTGTGTTTAACGTTGAGAGAAGTGAATTGTATGTTAGCTATTAGGTCCCGAGTGAAGGACCTGCGTCAGGCTTGTGATATGAAGTGTAAATCTGTTTTTAGTTTTTATTTTTATTTTTTAAGTTTTTTTTTTTAGATCAGTTAGTGATCTTAGTACTATAACTAAGCCAAGTTTGTAATTGTATATTTACTGTAAAATGTAGAACATTGAATAACTATTAAAATTTTCCTATAAAAGGATGACTGTCTTTTTGAGTTTTCTTCTTCTCCTTTTTTCTCTGTAAGTTTACTCAAATAAGAGATGTGTCTGATGTATAGTAGGTTGTCTGTAGAGGCCAAGGGAGGGGCTAAAATAATAGTGACAGATTACCATTGGCAGTGGCGCAGTGGGTAGGTGCTCGCCCTTCAACTAGGATCGGTTGTTCGAGTCCCCGTCCAAGCACACACTGTCGTGTCCCTGTGCAGGACACTTAACCCACATTGCCTGTGAATGAATGTGGTTGTGTGATTGGTGTTCGGTGGTGGTCAGAGGGGCTGTAGGGTCAGTGTGCCCCAGGGCGGCTGTGGCTGCATAAGTAGCTTACCACCATCAGGTGTGACTGAGGAGTGAATGACTAATACAAATATGTAAGCGCTTTGAGAAAGCCTTGGGCATTGTAAAACGCAATATAAATCCAATCCATTATTATTACTAATATTATGATGATTACCTACTTTACATCAGAACAGGATAAACAATCGGATAAACTATTTCATTTTCAAAATAGTAATATTTTAGGAAACTTGCAGACTACCACCTTTAACACCTTTAACACAAGACAATACTTTATTGTGTCTATAGGGATATTTTGACCTTGCTTTCGACCCATTCTTCCAATGCCACTAGAATAACCAGTGACAAGCAATGTACAACCGCTGTTAAAGTGCCTGGGGACCATCTTGGCCAGGAGCACCGTGCTGAAGGCTTAACCGAACCCAAAGTACACAGAGAAAACTCACCCTGGCACTTAAAGGACATGCAAACTCTACACAGAGAGGCCTGGCAGACTTCAACCCTTCATGCTGTGAAGAAACGGTACAGTACACTCTTTATACCAGACCCACCTTTGCCCTCGAACATTATTTTCACCTTTATTCTCAGTGCCAGCACAACTAAGACACGAGCTGGTCTGGAAATTGAAGAACCAAAACGCATCATTTCCTCTGAACTCTACTTTCACTTCTCAGTGTTGACGTTCAGCAGACATCTGGGTTTTGTGCAATGCCAACTGCCAAAGTACACTTAGACGTACTACTGAAAAAACTCTTGCCTTCTGTGGACAATTCCTGATGCACAAAACACACATTTGATCAAAGGCTAATAGTAAAATGGTCTCTACTATTTCATTTTTATTAGTGCTAGGCTTATGGATGACAAGTGGTGTTTGTTTTTATTGTGGGGTTTATAGTTTTATTGCGGTCCCAGCTTAAGCTAAATCAATACAACTCTTCAAACAATAGACAAGGTACATGTCACATCCTGCTGCAGATTACACATCGCCTTACATGGTGTGTGTTCTATGTACAGTTGCCAGATGTCCCAAAATATGCATGAACTGGTGACTCTAAATTGCCCCTAGTAATTGAGTGTGCGAAATAGATTGTCTATCTTTGCATGTTTGCATTGTCCAGGGTGCACTCCACCTCAGGTCCATTGTTGTAATTAATATATTATTGTAAAGGTAGAGTGTGCTCTTGCCTCCCTGCAAGGAGATTGTGGGTTCGATCCTCAGACCGGTCAACTATCTCTCTTGTGTTGAGTCTGTACTGTCTGTACTGTACTCCGGCATGCGTTTGGACAGGTCAATCTAAATTGTCCCTAGTGAATAAATGTGAATGGAGTGATTCCTGCAACTAACTGGCCATTGCCCAAGGTGTACCTATAGTTGTTCCAGTCACCCACGACCCCTAATGGGAAAAGAGGTGGAAGACATATGAATGAATAAATGTAAAGCTATGCAATACATGACTGAAAAAAATATAGAATCTTAACTTTAAAAGGCTGCTTGAAGTGATCATTTATCATCACAGTCATTTCATCACATCACTTTTCACCGATTTGAACTTTTGCTGGCGTGTCCTAAGACTTCGTAACAATGTGAATGATGCTCTTGCTGAAAGACCCACGTCAGGGTGGAGGCTTCTAATGCTCTCCAAAACCCACAGTAATTCTGAAATGTGCTGATGAAGCTTAAGCAATTCAAGCTTACAAGGAACTTAATATCACTTCTCTGTCTGCACATGTCTCACTTGCAACATGGCATTCTGGGTATTCAGAAAGAAATTATGGATTTGTTGCCGAGTCACTTAAGCCAAAGCTTGTTTTTTTAAACTGGTCTCTGGCTTTCTGTTACCCACTCTGTTCAGTTAGAGTTCACATGCAACATTATTTTTGTTTCATTCATTCTTCTTTTTCTTATTGAGGTTACTGGAGGCTATACAGTCATGGGCCTTCAGTAACCTCAACTGGAGGCAATACAGTCATGGGCCTTCAGTAACCTCAACTGGAGGCTATTAAACTATCGCTTTAACAATCTGTGTGAGTTTTCCATATACCTACTGGACATACACCAGATCTCTGGGTTATTACACCGGGAAAGTTCTGTGAACACCCATTAACACTCACCGGCACTCTGTAATAGTTTTATGACCTTTTTTAGCCCCAAAATTGAAAATATTCACCAACAACTGTCATCCTGCAACACTGATAACTGTCACCTATGTTCCCTTCCTGTTGTTCCCATTTCCTCCTCCCTATCTCACTTTATACTTCCCACCATTAATGAAATAGTCTCCCTTATCTGTAAAGCTAAAACATCTACCTGCCATCTCGACCCTCTCCCCACTGCCCTAGTCAAAGCCTGTCTCCCATCACTAAAATCATACACTCCTCCCTCCTCACTGGTGTTGTTCCATTACCCCACAGAACAGCAATTATAACACCTGTCCTCAAAAAACCTGGTTCAGACTCAACAAACTTAAATCATTTTCGACCAATCTCCAATCTTCCATTTGTTTCCAAAATCCTTGAAAAAACTGTTGCTGCACAAATTCACAAACATCTTACCAACAATAGTCTATATGAGCAATTTCAATCTGGTCTTCGTCCCCTACACAGCACTGAAACAGCCCTGGTTAAAATCACTAATGATCTTTTCCTAGCCACAGACTCTGGACATCTCACAATTCTCATCCTTCTTGACCTCACTGCAGCATTTGATACCATCTCTCACCCCATTCTCCTTGACCGTCTCACCTCTATTGGCATCTTCAACACAGCACTTACCTGGTTTCACTCATACATCTCTGGCCGCTCACAGTTTGTTCAAATCAAAAATCATAAATCTTGTCCCTCCCCTGTCAGCACTGGTGTCCCTCAAGGTTCTGTCC